>KN891100.1:30223-40973 GCA_000934455.1 Apostichopus parvimensis
CCCCCCCACTCAAAAGTACTTTCCTACGCCACTGTATAGGCCTATATCAATATATGCATTTATGTCAGTATGTTTCAGTATATTCATCTCACAAATATTTACTTTCAAACGAGCCTATATAGCTAACCCCTTTCGCATTAAAAAGGATGTTAATTCAGTGAGATATAAACGTCTTAATCGATTAATAATAGAAATCATTTGCACAGTAAAGGAGTTGGTAATTTTCTCTGTCATACTTATATACCCTGCATGCTCAGTGTATTAAATAAATATTTAATTTCAAAGCTATCGACGTTGATTGGTTTGAGCATGTTGACAATGCAGTTGTCTCTTTATAAATATAGTACAGACAGCCGTTTAATGAGGATATATACTCTTTCATTTACCAACAATTATTTACGAGTTCTTTCTCTCATCAGCATAACTCATTCTAAAATATACAATCATGTGTCCGTTTCATCTCTCTTCACTCAAGCCATTTGCATATTCTTTTATGTTTGGTATATCTCTTGCATTAAATTTGATCATTGGAAAAGCAATGATATTGCAGGGTTATAACCCATATGAATTGTCGTTTATGAGAAGTATCATCCACTTAGCTATAATCGTTAAATTTTATTCATGGAAATGTGCCGCCAATTATACATGGTACGACTTATTACTATACGTTTGTGCTTCATTCACGGGCGTGGCATCGTGGATTATGATTATTCTTTCTTTCCGTTACCTTGAAGTTGGCGACGGTACCACGCTGGAAATTGGTGCATCTCTTGTCTTTACGATGCTGATTGGATCTCGTTTCCTTTCGGAAGGAGTCGATAAATACGACATCGCAATTCTTATCGGTGACGTAAGTGGTGTGGTCCTTGTGGGTAAGCCTAGTATGGTATTTGGGGGAACTGTTAACCGAAGCCTACAAGGACACACCCTTGGTGTTATCATCGCGATAGCTTCTGGTTCCTTTTGCGCTGCTAGTTTTACGTTGGTCAGGGTGATTGCTAAAAGAGAAGTTTTGAACATAGAGCTATTTCAAATTTTTCATGGAATTGTCGGGATACCGGTAACAGTCCTTGCCGGTCTATTTTCCGATCCTTGGAAAGTATCCTTCGATTTTAACGATTGCTTACTTATAGTAGCTTACCTAGCTGTATGTTTGGGACAGACTGCGTTTCAAGCTTTGGCTTTGGAGGCAGACGATGCCAAGAACGTGATAGTTTCAGTCACCATTTCTTGTGTCCTGACCTATCTTGGACAACTGACAATTTTCAAGGGTCCTGTCGACTGGCTCGGTATTTTGGGTTCCGTTTGCATCGTAACAGTCGTCGTTCTTCTTCAATTGAGACAAAATTTGAGGGATTTGGTTGCTAGGGCTTGTAGGCCTGCATAACAACTGTATATACGAGATATTACAGCAGGTTTTATATGCATGCTAATTTGGTTTTGGGCCGCTCTAAATAAACAAAAGCTTTATTATCTATTCTTTCTGACGAAAAACTATCCTTTGTTGTAAGATATGAAATTAAGACGTCGCAGTTCTTTACATTATTATATAAGTTTACGGTTAATGCCGAAAACATTATTGGCCATTCAAATATTTCTCCTTCAACTGAGACAGGCTTTGGAGTGAGGCATGCCCATCAGAGTCACCGAATGGTGTGGGTTGGGCCCGGTATACGTCTGTAAGAGGTGATCTTACTTTGTTTATAGATGTCCGAGTCTTTCATGTGTTGTGACTATGAGCTCTTTGTCTACAAATGTATTCCTATATGCCCAAGTTGTGTATAATGTACTACATTATTTGAGTTGTTTAGTATATCAAGTGATTTATCATGTGCCAGTGCGCCCTGCAGTGGAAACCATTGTTTCTACACTGTACTTTCATGTACCGCTTCAAAGCACTCTTACTGACAGTCTAAGCAGTATGAACATCATGTTTCTCACAGATATAGGTTAGGAATTGAATTCATACCGTCAGTATTCAGTACTTAAAATGTTTTAAATATGGGATAGGACGGTATAGATCGATTGGTATTACTATAGAAAATTGTCCAAATTGCTGTAACCGACTATTTTTAATTTAACTGAGAATTTAGAAAACCAGGATAGACTGGAAGAGGACATAAAGATGAAGAGCCTGACGGGGAGTTCACTGGTGGAGGTCACTTAAGTGAAATCAGACCAATATATACACTTGAAATAAAACACCAATCAAATTGTACCACCCTCATACTAACTTGCCTTACGGAGTGGTGGCAGCAGTGGGATAGACGCATTTATTACCATTATGTAACAAAACCATACAATCAGAAACCTGAACATATATAGATAAAAGCGGATTTAGTTCAAATCTACCTCGACTCTCAGTTCGATATATTACTCCACCGTGACGTCATCAACATTTTGGCTCTGGTTGTCCAACGATACGATAGTAGTTATCGCTAATATTGACGTATTCTTGTCTGATTCAAACAGAAGTCATTGGCAACCGTCACAATCCGTCAAAGTTTGAAGTAAATAATACAGCATTAATGTCACATTTTCGCTATACGAAACCGAACATTAAAATTTTTATTTCAAAATAAAGGATAGTAACAGTAATGGAAAATGTCGGATATATATCTATAACACTATCCCTGTTTTATGGAAGATCTCAAAGCCCAGCTACTTTTCTTCCACCCCCCCCCCCTCCACTATCGACACATGGTCATAATGTCCTACGCACACGATGAACCAAGAAGCATGTGTGAGGAATTTGCCGATCGTTCGAATTCGGCTATAAATATGTGGATGAATCTGATGGTGAATGTTAGGATAGCTTCAAGTTGGTCTGTAGCCTAATCTCCATGGTTGATGTAAACAGAATCCCGAGATGTCGTCTCATACTAGGAATCCGAAAGACTTAAAAATTATGGTTTCAGAGAGTAAAAAGGTAATTAATGTCTTCTGTAGATATCATTTTTGCATTCAATTCAAAGAATAACGTGTAAGCTTTGACATACAATTCTGCAGAAAGCCATGTTCCTTTGATGAATATGAATTTTCGTAGAACAGGTAGGCCTAAACTAGGTTGCTACAGATTTAACCTAGGGTTAACTTATAGGCCTATGCGTGCTGTCTAGGCCGTGAAATATGATTCACGTGCCATATTTTCCATTTTTTTTTCAAAATAAGCATCAGCTTTGGTAAATATGTGTTTCTCTCTGATTTTTTTAGATTTTGAGTAATATAGTTAGGCCTACTACTAAAGTAATTAAGGTCCATTGTGTTACCTGGGGGCCGTGTCATTCCACCATTGCTAATTTCCACCATAGAAAATGTGCCATTCCGCCATGATACCGCCATGGCGTAAAGCACTTTTTGTATGGCGGAAAGAGCACATCATTGTGGGTGCATTGTATGCACTGTTTATTGCTTCGCTTCACTCTACCTAGGCCTGCAAACTCCACAAATCGTTCATTTAAATTGACAATCAGAATCGGTCTTTTTAATGAACAATCAGTCTAATTTAATTCAATTTATTCAACCAACTATTATATATTTGAAGACAGTGTATAGACTCTTACAAACTTACAATTAAAACTATTCAATCAATCTGTACATTAAAGACTGAATCAATTCCCCGATCTTATCTTAACTACAACTCAGTCTATCCAGCGAACCGTCAATTTGAACATGGTGTATCAATCTTTCTACGCGATTCAAAGAAAGCTTCACCGATAAATTCCTATACACCAGGGTAAAATCCAATCCTAAAATGTACCTTTCCCCCGTAGGTTTTGAGCCTTTATGCCATGTCGGAAAGGATGGAAACCTATGGCGGAAAGGTATGGTGATATGTACCAATAGCGGAATTGTACTAGATCCAGGTTATCCATCCCCCTACTGTAAGCGTAAACTGTGAACTCTTCCAATATGGTTTATACTAAGGTCTATGTACTATATAGCATGCAGATGATGGAAACAAACAGCAATTCTAAATATAGTTTGTAGGATCTACTGAGGACTTACGAGATCATTTTTAGAGCAGTATAAATAAAGAGTAATAAAGAAAGTGAACAACAACTAAAACCTAAAGGTTGAGAGGAGTACCTATGCCTATTATTGGTTTGTTTATATTTTTGTTTTTGCCTACATAAAAGTTAAACCGAAAAAGAGGGGATCAAGAAACTAAGCAGAGAAAATCTGCTAAAGAGTACAAACAAAGTATGACCAAAAAGAGCAATAGTATCCTGTAAAAGACCAGGTCACTCAAACAGTAGGAGACTTAAGAATATTCCAACCACTGTCTGGCCAGAAAAAAAAACAACAAAACAAACAAGTGATTATTAATTACAACAAAACAAACGATTTAATATTAATTACTCAGATGGTAAGGAGCATCATGGCTCCCATGACTTGTCAAACTACCATTCCCCGAGACTAGATTCTGTATATATTCACAATTATTTAGCTAACTTTGAACTAATCATGACAATCATTGCTGCTTGTAATATTTCACTATCATTTCATGCTAAGAAGTATCTAACTAGTGACAAATGTTACAGCTGCTTCTCCACAGTCCTATCTACTGTACAGTTTTTCTTTATCCTCTTCTTACAAAAGGATGTTGACATTATGCAAGAAAACCTTGAAAAGCTCAAAAGTTTCAGTAAAGATGACAAGACCGAAGCCGCGATGCTGCGTTCGAGAATTGACGAACAATCGCAGCTCATCTGCATATTAAAAAGACGAGCTGATGATGCTGTTCTCAGAGCCGGCACTTTGGAGAGGGTCAACAGAGAGTTAGAAAAATTCCGAGAGAATGCTCAGGAAATGTTAGACGTGGAAATGAAGAGGAGCAAAATGTTAGAGAGGCGGTTTGAGGAACTGGCGGAGAATCACGAAGAACTCATCCGATTTAAAGATGAATACAAGAGGCAGAATGAGCAACTCAGAAAAGAAAATAAACAGTTGCAAGAGGATAATATTAACCTCTTTTGTAAAGCACTTGAGGAGAAAACAGCTCAGATTATTTCTTTAGAGAAACAGATACAAAGTTTGAAAGAACAATGCAGAGAATATGAACAACTTTGCAGGTATTGTTCTACTTTAATTGCTTTTAATGATTGGAATTGGGATGCTTAGAAAGTAGGATAGAAAGTTAGAAGGACACTGAGGTTATGTTTCAGGTTTGCTTGTACCTTCTTTTTATTCTGGCTGTGGAAGCTTTATTATATATTCACATGATTGATACCCATCGGTCTTACTTAGAGATCTCTAAGTTAAATCGATATCCAATGAACTAACTTAGAGATCTCTAACTTAGATTGATACCCATCAATCTAACTTGGAGATCTCTAAGTTAGATCGATTACCTGTCGATCTAACTTAGTATCTTTGTATCTAACTTAGAGATCACTACGTTAGATTAATATCCAACGGTCTCACTTAGAGATATCTAATTTAGATTGATACTTATCAATCTAACTTAGAGATCTCTAAGTTAGATCAATACCCATGGATCTAACTTGAACTGATTTTTACAGTCAGTTGAACAACGACCACCGTAGCTAGAGATACCATACAATTCATTTAGTCCATTAGTGAAAATTTGATTCCTACTTTTATAATTTCTGGTATGATATTGTGATTCTCTTCTAAGAGACTAGTTTGTTGTTTGGTTGTTCTTATCTCCACAGCCAGTTGAAAAATGAGATACATGAAAATGAAAGGAATTATCAGTCATCCTTGACGATTCTTCGAGAAAGATTGCAACAACGAGAAGATAAACTACAAGGTAACTTGTATGTGGAAATGTTGGTTTTATATGATGATAGAAGAGAGGGAGTATGGAATGAGCATTGTTGTATCAAACGCCATATAAAATGTCATCAAATTCAAGTGATGTAAGGTGACACTAAAACCTATGCTACTCTTTACTACTAGTATGGTTTCACTTGAACAGTTAATGAGTGAGTTCATGTGAAACCAATTAAACTTTGCTAGACTTGAGGGTCTGCAATCCAGTCATACAGTGCTTATTGTACTTTTTGTGAGATGTGTTTAATTTAAAAACATATTCACTCTCTCTCTCTGCTAATGTTTTTGGCCACAAAAGCTTGAACATACTGTCAAGCAATGTTTGCTATGTACCTATGGAAAGTAACATATTTCGGTGAAATTTAGGGATGACAGAAGCAATATCGTTAAGAAAGACTAACAGGTTTAAGGTCTGAACCTGTATGGGGAAGGTGACTCAAACTGCAAGCAGTGTGTCATAGTTTTATACATATTATTACCGGGTTCTAAGCTACAAAAGATGGATAGACAGACAGACAGACAGACAGTCAGTTTCTACAACTACCTTCACATAGTTACAACGACTGTCAGGGAAGCATAGGATAGGGAAGGAGGTGTGGGGTGGTTGTACAGAACAAATTCCTTGATTTTTGATTCCTTGATAGAAACAGGAGCTTTGAGCTCCTGTTTCTATGTGCTTTCCATCAATACTTGCCTATATTTAACATAAGTACAGTGTTCAAATTTAAATCAATATTCTAATGGTACAACTCTTACGCAAATTGTTCAAAACACAGAATAAGTCTAACTCCATGAGCATATTAGGTACTGCATCATATGATAAATGTCATGTTGGAATAACTGTTCGTGGGTCACTTTGTGGAACTCCAAGCTTTTTGCTGCTTTTTCTGTCAAAAAATAGTAATAATCTTTGTGATTTTCTCAGTCATACACCAAAGGTTAACTTCTGTATAAGCCGGTTGCATTCTTCTCGTGTACTGCTTGGGAACATATGGGCCTTAGTTTGCTCACATCTTTGATTTTTATCTGGCACACTGTTCTCCCATCATTGGCACACTCAAAATTTTGACGGAGGAAATTCCCAACGCTGTGAATAAATGAAATGATAAAAGAAATATCATGATAAAAGAAATATCATGATAAAAGAAATATTTTAATGAGATGATAGAAACCCGTAAGTAGTGAAACTTAAGACTGTCTTTCTTTCCTATTTCCGTCGCACCAATCGAAAGCAACCGAGAAGGAGTTCAAGAATTACAAAGCTTCCATCCACATGCAGGAGACGAACCAGTCCATTCAGGCTGAAAAGCTGAGAAATGAAAGACAAGAATTCCTTGACCTAGCTATGCAGAGAGGCAAACTTCTTCAGGTATAGACTTGTATTCAGTCTATTTTTAAATGCTTTACAGGATAAACAAAATCCAGCCTTCTTTGTTTGTTTTCTTTTTCTTTCTTGTGTTATAGAGATGTTTGATGACCTTAGTTAGTTCCTATTGTTTATTTGCCAGGCCTAAAGAGGAACTGCCATTTTATTACTGAGGTGGATTGTCATAATTAATCTTAGCTTTTCATATTTTTCATATTTCCAGATTTTCTATTTTAGGGAACACAATATAAGCAGTAGATAATATTAAATTTGACAGCTTCATCATGTTGGCAGCAGCATCAACAATATTTAAATATTTAAACAGTGAATAATGAAAAGCTTTATACATTCGAAAACAAGGGACTCAGTGATATCTTTTCATCTTCTGTGTTGTGTTTGTGATAACATTTAAAGTTTTTTTTTTCTTTTTTTCTGATAATATCCAGGGGCTCCAAAAATTGATGAAATGAAGAAAATGAAAAAAACATTGTTATAATTTTTTTTGGCTTTCAGGATCGGCAAAGAGAAATCAGAGAAATGGAAGAGAAAGTCAACGAGGCAGACACCAAAACTGAAATAATGAAACAAAAATTTGAGTAAGTTTCCGTCAGTTTATAAACGAGCCTTGTCACGATTCCATTTTGTCCCAGTTTAAAGTAGATGAAAAACTGATGTGGCAGGCTTTTGATGCCACTGCACCTTTGCATCTGTCCAAATCTATGTGGTTTAAACTGCACCTGATCTAAACACAATTGAACACAAGATGGAAAGGCTGTGAGGTTTTGTGGTTCCTTGGGGCCAAGAGGAGTAATTTCATACAGTGGAAACCTATGTAGCAAGTGGGCTGTGACATCTGTGATGAATCAGGGTTTGAATATTCAATAATTAATATCAGTGATTTCTTTACTAACTCCGAGATTGACACCTCTCAATTTCGGTGAATATCTAACAACAGCGTTGTATCATTTGATCCGTCGTTCGCATGTTTTTCATTACCTATGGATATCCAACCTGCAGGTGGACCTAAACTATTATCCTAAAACACTGTACCATACGCAAACTGGAGCCTATACCGCAATTTTTGCAAAGTTCCGTGATTTTTTTTGGTTACCCCAGGCTCATCTTTAGTTTTAGAATAGCACATGTTAGTCCTCAGTATTTTAGTACATGTTATCACTACATTTGTATGAATAGTACCAGCTACTAGCAGTCATGGTTCACTCAGTAGGGAACTGGAAAGCTGGTATTGGTCAAGCAAGGTAGCAACGATGGGAAATTCCCTCCATAGTTTCAATGATTTTGCTTTATCAATAGTGCTACCGTTCAAATATTTACAGATGAGTGGAGCTCTTATGTTTAGTTTTACTATCTAACATATATGAGAGATGCATAAGTCACATTAACACATAAAAGCCTTTCCTCATAGCATTTGTCATTTTGTTTGACAGGAGAGATGCAGAGGCCGTATCAGCTAATCTGAGGGTCATCAGGCTCAAAGGAGAGAAAGAACATGCAGAAAAAACTCTGAAAGAATTACAACTGGTCAGTGACATATTAAGTTTCTATAGAGGGACATTTCCAGTGGAGGGAATTTCCTATAAACAAGCTTGTTCTAAACTTTGTGCTGTGTTAGGTCAAAATCACATCTTTATAACATTTAGTGCGACAAATTATGATATGAATTTGTCAAATTTGGTAATATTTTGTTAATGGATCTGGCATCACCTGTAATTTGGCAACACGTTGAAACTGCTACTAAATGTTACATTTCTGCACTTTTTTCTTTCATGGATTGATATTGACCCTATGTAGGGTTCCCTTCTGTAAGTCTCAATTTTAAACATTGGTTGTTAATATCCATTCAATTTAAAAGATGAGAAGTGTTGTAATAAAGATATGTCATGAAAGAAATATTCACAAAGCGATATCCACTGTCATTATGAAACTTGTATCTTTAAACACATCTTTTCTATGTTCTTCTCCAAAGTATTGCTACATTTTGTCTTTCATTTTTCAGGAATACGAGGCATTTAAGAAACATTCAAACAACCTTTTGGCAAAGGAAAAGAACTTAAATTCTCAACTCAGGAATCTAGTTTCTTAGGAGGTCAAGTGATGGTGACTGCATATCGTCTTCTGATCTCACTGCTACCATCCTCTGAAGAAAAACCTCTGGATTGGTTACACCTTAGTCTCCGAGGGTGATGTCAATGTTAAAGGTCATCAGTATCAATCCCCAAAATATGCTAGAAAAGTCATAAAATGGTCACTCATGCTCAAACTTGCTCAAGCAGGTTTAATTCAAACCTCAAAGCACTCATTTTCCCTTTTATACTGGGACATCTCCTGTCTAATTTTACCTAGCAAATTTTTGAAATTTATGAATGGTCACTCCATGAAAGTACTTTGGAGAACCTATAGCAAATTTTAAAATTTTAAGCAGTTTGAGTCAAATTTGATGACCATAAAATAATACATTTATAGTTTTATATCAATTTGGATTTGTTTACCATTTGGAAGACTATTTCAGTTGGGAAAAACTGGATTTGTTCTGAGTGGGGCTTTCTGTTTTACATATGTAATATGCATGCTTTGAGAACTATGTTATGTATGGTGCATATTTAAATGCTTGTATCATGTTGTATGTCATGGTACACTTAGAGATATAACATGTACAAGTTATTTCATGTATGGTGCAACATATGTGTTAATCTATTTTACATAGTAATATGTGTGCTTTGAGAAGTATGTTATGTATGGTGCATATTTAAATGTTTGTATCATGTTGTATGTCATGGTACATGGCTGATATAACATGTGCAAGTAATTTCATGTATGGTGCAACATATGTGTTATTCTATTTTACATAGTAATTTGTGTGCTTTGAGAAGTATGTTATGTATGGTGCATATTTAAATGTGTCTACCATGTTGTTTGTCATGGTACATGGCTGATGCAGCATGTGTAAGTACAATTTATAGTGTGATTGTGTGTTTCATGTTACCAACACCCATTATATACACACAGGCATGATGATGTGTGGCTATTGATATACCTACACACCACAATCAGGCCTAGAATTTGTAACCACACGCTTCAAACTGCCAGTATATAGAAATTCAACTTGGTAAAAAAAACAAATGTCCACAGGCTTCTTCCATGAACTAAAACAAAATCTACATGAATTTTGAGATTTGGTAACCATAGCTTCCAGCCTGCCAGTATAAAGTTTGACATTTAATTGACTGAGCTATCTGTGTTTATAATATAATATTAATCTGCATGAAATGGAATTGTTTATAAAGCATGGATGATTCCTACTTTTATGCTGGTATTTGTAGGTTGCAGCTTCTATCTCTTCATAGATATTTAATTGATCCAGGAATGTGATAAACACTGTCTCTTTTGCTGCTTGACTGATTTATATCAAAAAAGCATTCTTCATCACTGCCATTGTAAACTAGACTTTATGAAACATGCTGGTTGTCCCCTCAGTTAAGCTTGAATTTTCTGACAGCAAACAAGGTTGTGCTACACAGTGGCGTAGGAAGGTACTTTTGAGTGGGGGGGCTGAAGACTGATGGC
>KN891101.1:0-25097 GCA_000934455.1 Apostichopus parvimensis
AAAGTCTGTAGTTTTAGTCCACAGAAGCTCCTTGTGTGTTAAAGTTGACAATGTAATAATGTCCAAGAAGCATCTGTCACTCTGTATAATACTGACATCTTTTGGTGATAACTTTATGATAGCTATTGACATAGTTCCATAGCTTTCATTTTGGATGAACTTATGGTCACAATATGTCCGGATTTTCTCGGATATGTCCTCCTTCCTGTCTCTGTGTCATGTGACCCTCCAGATGGATTATCTAAATAGATCAATGTCTGGTAGATCCGACAACAAAGTGGAAAAACCTTCTCAATGTTGATGTGATCAACTAGCTAATCCAATATGAGCACAGAATCGCAAATTGTCAATAATAACCATCAACCCTTCAACCATATCTGAACTTACAAGGCATATGGCATATTGCAATTTCGTTAAGTTGGATTCTGGGCACCCCATGGAAATCAACTTTGTTTTTGAGGAAAGGAATCCTTCAACTTAGATTACTACCCAGGGCCATATACAACTTGTTCTTTCTTCAAATAAAATATTTTTATATCTAGATATCTTTTTAAATGTATCATGATATGTTATGGTAATAATGGTATGTTACCATATATGGTACATTACATATATGTTATGTACCATTTTGAATTAGTTTATTCAAGATGGAGAAGGGGGCAGGGCGAGAGAGGGTAATTGGGAGGGGAGGGTAGTAGTTGGGAGGGGAGGGTAGTAGTATGTCAGAATTTACCCAAAAAATTAGCAGAATTTTTTTCTTAACTCTTATGAAATAACATTTATTAGAAAAGATATGGGAAATAAATATTTAAATCATAGATAGAATAAAAGGTTAAAATAATATAAATGACTTTGGATATTAATGAAACATCTCTCGAGAGCAAAAATTCTCATTGCACATAAGTAGGTTTTGTGTGATTTAAATCTTACTCTAAAATAATATTTACAGAATACACATATATAGTATATGCTAATTTAATATAAATTAATGATTATATCTGTTTAAAACACATCTGCATAAAAAGAGAAAGAAAATATTCTACCATGAAAAATACTTAAATAGTTGATATTTATTCTTCACTTTTTATATAAAAACAAAATGAAGTATATTATTTATTAATAAGCCTATGAATTAGTCCAAAAACTAACACAGGGATTAAGATATGGTAATCTAAAACTAAAAGCAAACTTATACTCCCAAGATATATTTTGTTCTCAGACATTTCTGTAATGGTTGGAATATTTTTCGTGGGCAGCAAGTTTTACCATGACTCTTTTAGTAACCTCTCGTTTTTAATACTTTTAAGGGATTAAGATGGGCAGAACATCTTTAGGCAGGTTGAAGTTGAAATAATTTCATTAATTCAAGGTCATATATTGAAAGTTAGAGGCATGTACTGTAGAGAATAAGTGCAAAGTTACCAATACAGTACTAATTAGTCAATGTATTCAATTCTATTCTATGAGTGTCAAATGAGTAATTAAAATTTGAAACTTGGTTTCACAATCCATTTCTCAAATGACATCACCATATTCCAGTTCACAAGCAAATTTACCCAAATTAGTGTTTAGACATTATAAATGCATGTGAAGTATTTATTTCTTCTGAACCCCAAAAAGGTGTAGGTAGTTTCTTATAGAAGGCTAGGTTTACTACTTGCAGCATTAAAAGTGTGATAGGCAAGGCTTCAACATCCACATTAATGCAGGTGTTTTAGATTGGTCTGCAGTTTTCATGAATCCCTAGCGATTATTACTGGAATTGAATGGTCGGACCATCTGCAAGATGTCTTCCAAGGTTTTCCATTTGTCCCTGATTAGAATTAATCCCATGTAGAAAGCAAACCGTAACATTTCTAAAAATTTGGATTTCATTAAAGTTTTTGAAATCAAACTTGATTGATGAAGTTAATGGACTACGTTGCTACGGAAACTGTCAGATCAGATAGCATTGACAAAAACTATGAACTGAAATAGGTGTTTTATTGTGACAGGTTAAAAATATACTTTCTACTGAAAGGTTATTTTGTATGATATGTGACTGTAAACAGCATTAAAAACTGTTTATTGAATGATTTTTGGTCACTTTATTTGCGATTGTTTCCGACATTTTGATTTAATTCTACAAGCTGATATTCCAAACCTGTACTTCCAAAACTTTTGTCTTGCAGATCCCAGTTGTTCTTTCTTTAGATCTAGCCCAAAACCATAAATTTGTAAGGGATAAAATCATTGCCCAATATCTATACTCCCTGGTGATTAATTTGAATACTACTTACTGATTGCATAAATTTGATAAACATTTATTACAACTTATTTTAAATCTGACATTTTCTTTGCTTCCATTTATAAAAAGTGTATCAAAAGTTTTTAAACAAATCACTGTGTGACAATGAGGAATGTTAAATGCTATTCCACTGGAAAACATTGTTTAATGATCAAACATGGCTTGTGACTCACCGTAACAACTCATGTTTTGGGGGTCATGTCCCACAGTTTTGAAAGAGTGGTTCTAAACTATCTAATTTCTGAAACACTATTCAACACATTGATACAGAGGGCAGTAATGTC
Organism: Apostichopus parvimensis; assembly: GCA_000934455.1. Classification (NCBI taxonomy): domain Eukaryota; kingdom Metazoa; phylum Echinodermata; class Holothuroidea; order Aspidochirotida; family Stichopodidae; genus Apostichopus; species Apostichopus parvimensis. The sequence goes on from KN891101.1 coordinate 2,572, forward strand.
AACTGTCAAGTTAACTTAACAAAAAGCCTGACATATTTTCAAAGAACTTAATATCAGATCAGCAAAGTATAAAATCAATGGTTTCTTGTCTTGTCTTCCAATAAAGGGACTGAACCCCCCCCCCCCAAAAAAAAAACCCCAACAGTATCCTTTGATGGTATCAAACTTAAAGGCAGAATGTCTTGATTACATTTTATGACCAATCATGGAAAAATTCTGACCAAAAAGATTGTCACAAAAGGATGATTACCTAAGCGACTATAAATTTGCAAAACTGTCAATACATACATAGGCATGCCAGGATGTTGTTAATAGTTTCTGAAATGTTACCACTTTGGCATATGTAGCCGATTTGATATTGTCCCCTGTAGAGATCATCAGTATCGCTCCCAAATTATTTTATTAATTTTCCTATTTCGGCACTCCTCGATGGCCGGGGAGTCTCTTGAAAAATACTTTTGAAAACTTGCAGCAAGTTTTTAGTCTGCTTAACATTTGGGCCTAAAACTGATTATCTTTTAAGCACAACAGGAACCGAATATTTGACAGGGCAGTGTAACATGAATTGCAGAGTAGGAATTAAGAGAAAACACTTCAAGCGGTTACTCAAGAATTATACTTTGACTAAAAGGGCTTGACCAACACCAGGGAGAGGTTTGCCAACAGTCTCTTCACAACCATCAATGATTTTTTTGATGTGAAATGGTGCCGTCACCACTTGACCACCAACGAACATTATTTCCAATTCTTCCCCTCCACCCCCATTCAGTGAATCCAGTGCAGAACATTTTGTCCCTTACCTACCCCTTCCCCCTCCCACCAAGACATAACTCTCAATGTCACAAATTACCGCATTTCTAAATATCAGAGTGGCCTGGGTTTTTCTTCCACTTCCCAGGGCGCGATTAGGTTCTGCTTCGGTTGTATAGGAACGCTGACAACGAGAGAGGTAGAGCGAGAATCGCTGACTTCCAGACTCGAATCTGACATTCTGCGAGGTGGGACGTCTATCGTTGCGACCGTCTTCTTGCCTTGGGTCGTGAAGGGTGAGACGGTTTGGAATGTTCCGATTCTGCAACACAACGGGGGATCGTGAATAAATATAGACGGTCGTGAATAAACATTAACTCTTTTTGTGCATCGATGGGCAATACAAGTAATTGAAATATCAATATGCATCTACTGCGGTGGACTTATTCCTGATTTACTACGGAAACAGGCCCGTGATTATAATGCAAGGGCTTATTTTTTTATTGTCATCTTTAATGAGGGTAGTCCTGCTCAGTGCAGAAGCATGCTCAGATTATCTTCATGGCTTGCAACATTTTAGCATATATAGCTTCTTTTGAATTAACAAAACTTGCTGTGAATCAAAACAATATGCCTGTGATTGATGCAATCACTCTGGGAGACACTGATTTGATACTTAAACTATTGCGGTACAAAGGCCATTTGTTACAACATTGTATCGATTGACAATGCTAAATTTTGATTACTTATCTAAACAGAATAATTCCACTTTGAGTACAACATTTGTGTGTTTGAAAACATCAACCGGGTTGTTTGCTGTATTTCGTGATAAGATCTTGCAAAATTGAGAGGTTTCAAGTTTCAAGTTTATTAAACATCCAGTATAAATACATGAAAGTACAGATTTATAAATAGGATATGAAAAACAGTTAAGAACTTTAAAGCTTAAAAAATAATAAATCAAAAGTTAATAAATGAATTAAAGTAGGTTTTCTGGAACAACACCCTGAATAAATATGTCAGCCCTATAAACGAAAGAATTTTTAAAATGTACAGTTCAAAATTTTGGCGTGATTGTACTATTTCTCAAATTATAATTAGTCTGTGTAAGAATTGACTTCAGCTCGTTATGAAGTGGGGTGTTTCTCCTCTCTATGAATGAGAAATCCTTTTAAAATCTCTCATGGCTGCATTGTTTACTTGGTTAATAAGGGTGTTAACATCTAGGCTAAAAAACACTGATATCTATCAATATCTCAAAACATTCCTTTCATGAGAATGTGAAGACAAAGCTAATAAGACACTGTGTCCGATAGGACAGCTGCAGCAGCTGGTTAATCCCCTGCAGCCTGGATGAGTCAATATAAAACAATACTAGAGATTATCTCCACAGACCAGCAGTGCCTATTGTGTGAACATGCACAGTACAACATGGGGACAGCTGCAGCAGCTGGTTAATCCCCTGCAGCAAAGCTGAGTCAATATTAAACAATACTAGAGATTACCTCCACAGACCAGCAGTGCCTATATTGTGTGAACATGCACTGCAGCACAAAAGATTGTGTCCTACACGTACAGCCGGGCTGCAAGATGCTTAAAGGGGGCTGGCTGCAGGATGCTGCAGCCCCCTTTAAAGGGTGTGAAGACTCACGCAAAAAGAAATGTCTAATGCCGGTAATCTGACCTAGTTTCGAATGAGGTGTAACAGAAGTGTTAAACAACACCATCGATCCCAGCAAATACACACACAGCTTGCTACCGTCGGTAATTAGACACTAGTGTACAGTCAGTACATACAGCTGCGGTCAATACCCACAGCACAGTATACAAACGATACAGCGATGGACATCTCAGGTCAAGCTAAAGATAACAAGGTATCACGTTTCATTACTGTCTTCATTTTGTAGCGACACGCACAAAACGTCACTCGCAAGCAACAGAAAGTTAACTTTTACACATGGCCTCACGCGGTATGGTGCGAGTCTTCAATGCCTTTAAGCATCCTACTTTTGACATGTGTGCCGAAACTCTCAATTTTCTTCTGTTCCTGACAAGTACGTTAATCGACATAGTAGTGACGATCTCTATAAAATAGAGAATCATCTGAATATCGTAATTATTCTCATTTGTGACATTCAATACTACTGTGTGTACCTTGTTGCCTATTATTGTTCCTGAAACCGAATGAACGTATGATTGCTGTATCACACAGAACGAAACCACCGCTCGTCTATTTGAGTGGCACATATGATACACTCATAAAAATGCTCTCAATAGATAAGAAAAAAAAGAATATGTTATCTTTGAATAATTCATTTACTCAAGGAAATCATGAATATTTTCGCCCTTTTCGATGCCTGATGCAGTCAAGAGAATGGGCTGTGCATTGAGCAATCCATATCACAGGCGACATGAATATTTCTATAATCAGCAAGTTGCATCCAAAACCGTCTCACATGAAAATCTACTCGATTGCCTTGCAAGTAGTAACAACCAAGGGTAAATTTGACCGGTATATATGTTTATCAAAAGAGTGTCTGAAGTGCGATAATTTATCTAGGGAATAATATGTCCCATTTTGCCAGGCGCGTAGCCAAGGGGGGGCGAAGGGGGCGACTGCCCCCCCCTTCAGCATATTTTTGTTGTATGTTTTATGATATTGCTAGTAATTTCAAGCTTAGATGCAACTTACAAGGCCTGGGAAGTGCCATTTCCAGCAATCTGGGAGGCAGTTTCAGCCAAAATCCAACTCATGGTGGCGCTACGGTTAGATAGTTTTCAATGCAGAAACTACGGCTCTGATAGTTTGCCTACAGGTTCGCCCCTCCCTTGGCAAATTCCTGGCTACCCGCCTGCATTTTGCATAGCAAAACGGGCCGAATAGTTGAACAAATACAACGGTGTACAGCAGTTCTATAACACATATAACACATATAAAAGTATTTTCTAAACAGAAGTCATTCAGCAGTAATTCAGAGCCATAAAAAATGCTAGACAAATTATTTATTTACTGCCTTCTGATGTTAAACCTGCCAATAGCTGTCATCACTCTTCTTTAACAAGAAAGTGAGAATAAAAACGGAAGAAACATGGGCTCTGTGACGTTACGAAGCTTAGCCAAAAATGCAACTGTGTGGGCGTCATGATGGACCGACTTATTATCGCAATCTAAATAAGCTGGTGATTATAATAATAATTAGCATTCACAGTCAACAATTAGAAACTGCCTTCCATTCCTCACCAAAGTCTTCACATTTTTAATAGGAATGTGTAGGACGTGCAGCTCATATCAATTATGGAAAAATGGCAATTTGTCGTCACAAACCTTGAAGTAAATTGTCCATTCCCAGAGTGCTTGTTATTGCTGTCTCTGTTGGTGCTTGGGTATCTGGAAATCATTAAGAAACAAGAGATGTTGAATTTTTTTTAGTAAAATCTGTGGCCGCTAAAGTTTAGTAGGATCTATGCTTAGAAATCACAAGTGTGGGTGTTATTCTTAGTATTTGTCTTTCTTGACGCTGTGAGAAACCTTTCCGTGGGTGTCAATCCATCTATCAAAGATGGTTAGAATATTGGTAAACGTGGTAAAATGTGGATTTACTGCTTGATGAGATAGAAATGTGGTATTCGTTGCATGGTAGGCTGCTCTATACTGGATAATAATTGTCAGGGATATGTGCTCAGAAAATGGCATAAGGGTGTGTGGGTCATCTCTTGCAACAAATCGAAGCCATGTTCATCGGCAGAACATAAAAACTGTTCAACAAAATTGTAAAAAGTTTACACTATAAAAGCTCATTTTAGCAAGCCGATATTCAACAAATGTCACATTAAACATGAAAAGAAATGATAAAGTTGATGTATTCTTGGAAGAATTTTATGTATGGAAAGTGGTTTCGGTTTTATTGACATTAAAAGACTGAAGGGATGGTATAAAAGAGTGGTACAAATGCTGGCAGTCCAACTTTACAATTATGTTCACCTTAATATCACACATGCAATATTATGTTAAGAACATGCCACAAAGAAACATAGGATATATTGCCATAGTAACATTACCAATATCACCATGGTAATGTTGCCTTAGATAGAGCTTATGGTCCAATGATTGGTATAGGAGGTGGCATCTAAAACAACAAAATATGTAACAAATGAGAGTCTGTGGACTCGAGTACTGTCTGGATCAAATATGCTTCGTTTTTCTCTCCCATCAGCTGAGGGTAATCCACTATTTAAGTCACTTTAGAAGAGCCTCCCAAATTGTCACACAAAATTTAAAAAATAATCTCAAATATTTGAGTAGATTTGCCACATTCTGTATAGTGTAAAGGCCCGGTCACACTACAGCGATATTTTATCGGAATACGGTCCGATTTTTTCGATTTTAGGCCGAAGAGTGAGGTTTGTGGTAGTAAATGTAATGAACGCAGTGAAATATTCGAATAACTACTCCAAATCTGAGGGGTTCTGGAACGGACTAGATTCTGAAGTGACGTCACATCGAAAAACGATAAAAATCGGAAGAGAAATCGGATAGCCATCCGATAAAAGGAAACGGAGTCAATATCAAAAGGTAGGAGAGGGCTATTCCACATCGGAATGGCTCAACAGATAGCAAATCAGGTCCTTTATCACTGTGGTTAGAAGATCCGAACGAAAAACTGGCTGTTTCGATTCCTCCGGGAAAATCGGATAGTATTCCGATAAAAAATCGGTATAGTGTGACCGGGCCTTAAGCCTACAAAAAATCAGCCGGATCCCTGATTTTACATAGTACTGTCAATAATTGCATGTTATTTAAATCATGCTTTCCGGGGCTGTTAGTAATATTTGAAAAAGGCCGAAAGTGCTTTTGCTGAACGGATTCGGCAGAAGTGCATGAAGAGAAACTCCAAGCGAGGAATTTGCCAAGGGAGGGGCAAAACTGTTGGCAAGATATCAGACCCGTAGATACAGCATTGCAAACTATCTAAGCATAGCGCCACCATGGGTTGGCGTGAAGGGTACAAGAAAATTTTAGCTGAAAATGCCTCCCAGATCGCTGGAAATGGCACTTCCCAGGCTTTGTAAGTTGCATCTTAGCATTTTCTCTTTTTAAATTACTAGCGATATCATAAAAACATACAAAAAAAATATAACTATGCTCAAGGGGGGGGGGGGGGCGGCTGCCCCCTTGGCTACGGGCCTGAGAGAAACTCACAAATGGGCGAGTTCCAATTCCTTAAGGTTGCTGACGCTGAGCGAGTGGGTAAGACCACCTCCGTTGGTAACGTATCCATGCTCCTCTTCTGCTTCCTCGTCCTTCGTCCTCATCGCAAAAGGTGAAAGGTCGGGGGCTACCTTGGCATTACGGAGGAAGGGGTAACCGAATGCAAAAAACCTATGAATAGAAAGAAAATATGGTTTAAAATCAAAATTGAGATAAATGGTAACATTTTCTTGAAGAATTTAAAGGCAGCTTGTAGTAGTATATGAAACAGATTCCCTTTAAGGTTTTTGTTTTATTAATGCTAATTGATGCCGATTCTGTGGTTCTGTTTATTTCGTTCTTTCGTGGTATTTTTTTCTCCTGAGTCATACACACCAAATGCTTCTTTGTTCTTAGACCAGGTTGATGTTCGTGCACCAGTTCTTTGCACTTTGCTCTTGTAGAATTCAGTTCGACAAAGATATTTATTTTAATGTTGGATTTCTCTCATTGTCTGTATCGACCCTAACCCACATTCATGTATAATATGTTTATCAAACAGACATACATATACACACACCCATGTTTGTATTACATTCAAACTGAGGACCCCATTGTATTTTTCATTGTTCAAATCCATGTACCCTAACCTTAACAATACCCCATATAATAGAATTCTTCCGAGGACGTGGTGATTCTTTAGAAATCACAACCGAGGACCTGAAATTCTTTTGTTCAAGTCCTCAGTCAGAATACAAAACGCACACACATACACACAATACTACCCTATTGCACAAGATGTATTCTCATTTAACTACATCCTGTAAATAGATTGAATTTTTTTGGAATGGACTTTTATGAATTATAGTTGCTTTTTCAAAATGGTACAAATTGCATGGGAATTGGCTTAAGCACGGATCCATAGCAATACTGAATGTCACTAAGAGGTTATATGCAAATTAGGCTAGGCCTAGCACATCTGCTGTGTTAGTATACTGTAGGCTCAGAGAGCTTACGTAGTGTACATATTTGTCTCCAAAAAAAAATTGATAGTACTCACTTTTTCTTAGGATTAGCCCGCATTGCTCTACTGAGAAGTTCCTTGTAGTGGTCGGAGCGAAGGAACCGGGGATAACTATCCTTTTGCATAAGTAGTAAAATCTGGAATTGAGCCGCCTCAAAGGCAAAGCGGCTGGGATTCCTTAGGCACTGTTGGGTCATGTCAGTCGTTTGACCGTCGATGTTAATCTGGCTCGGAGCTCCGGGGGCGAGGTAATTTCTACAAGAGGCAAACCAAATTGCAAGAGGACCATTAAATGGATTAACCAATGAATTTATGTGTCCCATTTATAAGTCGAGCAATGTGTATATGCAACAGCCAAATTGCGACCTAGCATTTTGTTTGGCATATCTATGAAGCACTGACCTGGTAACCAAAAATGTCTATATATTGAAATTTACCAATGTGTGTCTGTTAGTGTCCACAAATGGCATAATCTTATGAGGAAAATTTTTAACAAGATAATTTTACCCCCCCCCTCCTTACCACCTCCCCATTGCACTTTCTCACATGTAGTTAAGTTATTTACATCGGTCACATTCACAGTGAAAATAAGTTAATACCCTACCCATGAGGCAGAGCTTCCTATATCTCACAATTTCACCGTCATCCACCCAGCCAAGATTTTATGATGAATCGACACCTCTTACTTGGTTATACCATTTGTTTCATATCTCTAACATTATCTGCATTCTCACCCCAACAAAATATTCCAGAAAGACTAAACGTGATATAAAGCTACACAGTCATATTTCACTTCTCCACCACATTAGGGAATGATGTTGGACTGGAAAATTCTAGCATATTTTAGGATGCCAAAAATTTCGTAGCAAGTATTGATGATGACCTTTATGGATTGTGTTCCTCACCTGTGGATACTATGCACGAGCTCTGGTATTGATGACTGGGGGGCGCACTTCAGACGCTCGCATTCCTCCCAGAAGGCAATATTCTCGTCGCTGAATTCTTTCTGAAGAAACTTTGAAAATTCGTGTCTCCCCGTAGAATCAGCCAGTAATTCCTTGAGACTAATTGACCACCTGCATATCCTTCGCTCTGTGGGCGTTTCGACCCTGCCGCGGTAAATTAAAAGGAATAAAAAAAAAATAGCTCTGTGAAATTGTGAGGATAGCTACATAGGTCTATCGTTAAAAACAGTAGGTTTTAAAAAAGGTTTATGCTGTAGGCGCTAGGAGTTATGAAAGGCAAATTTCCAACCCGTATTGTTCATTCAAACATGTAAAAGTCAGAGAGGTTGACGTTGCAATTAAATATTTCTCGTCTTTTCCGATACGAGTCGTACTAGCAAATATACACATCCAAGGTGTATCCATATAACAAAATATGAACACATCCAGCATTAGAAGAGGCGATTCCTTGAAATACTTCTGGAGTTGTATATACATCTTTTATGCAATGAACAAAGTATAAATGGGGTTGACAGAAGTATTTCAAAACTTCATAAAAACAGAGAAGAGGGAAAGAGAATTGATTAAAGCAAAAGAAAACTAACTCTTCTTAGTAGGCCTTGGTTGCTCCACCCCCCCCACCCCCACTCTGCATCTCCCCTATCCTATCTTACCCCACATCTCCCTCCCCACTGTTTGTGGAGGGCAATTTTTAGCTTTTGGTCTTTTATCAGATCAGAAGGTACAGGACAGTTTTAACCCTTAGACTTCCTATTTTTTTCCTTTGCCTCTCTGACTGTCTGTTTGCACAGCTCATTGATTAAACGGAGGTCGCTGAAGAAACTTGAGGGACCTACTGTATTGCACTAAACATACGATCAACACTGTTATCTAAACTCCTGCATCGGTCAGCCTATGGACCTGTTTAGATCTCTTACTAATTGCTCTAACAAACATTTCATACATTACTGTACTCACAGTGTAGTGTTTAAAGTCCACAATGTGATGTCATCGCTGATCCACGGGTTGCTGGGTTGCGCTCCGGACACCATTGGATCGTGCTCAGCATATCTGCTACAATGCTTCATTAAACTGGAACAAAGATAAAAATGCGGTTAATCACATCAAACGTCGTAAACACGTGTAAAATTTGACTCCTAGGTCTAGGCAGGAGTCAAATCTAGGGCAAAAGGAGATTGTACCTGAAAAGATTACAAATCTGGATAGCATTCAGTTACTTTTATCGGCACTTTGCAGTCTTACAAATTAATTTGTTTCATTCTCTGAGAGACACTGATCGATCGAATAACCCTGACACTTCAAAGAACTGAATAGAGAACCACTTTCATCAGTCCTTGTGGGATTATCATGTTTCGTGATTGCACGTTTCCTTCGACTGCGATGCGCAAGCCTAATCCTTTGTATTATCTTCAATACAAAGCCTGCAGTTGTACACAGACGTACAGACTATACCCTCTTTCATCTTAGCATTAGGCAAGTGCCAAAGAAATTATTATTTTGTTTCAATTTATTTTAAAAACACGATTTTTCATTTATTATTTAAGAAAGAAATTGTCTAGTTCAGACTATTAATTTCATCTTTATTGGTTGGTGTTATATTAGTATCAGTCTTGACAAAAATAATTCCCCCCCCCCCACTAACAAAACAGAAATAAAAAACGACGACAACATGAGTGGCGTTTTTTAACCCCCAAATCTTGAAATATGTTGTTCCTGATCATCATACCCACCGGCATAACATGCTTTTTAATTTTGATCTGTTGGTAATTCGGCAAAAATAATTAAAAAAACTACAGTGAATGGGACGTGCTTTAATGATTGGACTCAATCAGCTAATATCATCAACTGTGGTGTCACTGAAGGACCATTAATAATTGACTGGTTGGTAAAACAAGAATCCTAGTGCTAATTCCACACAGTAGCGGAGCGTCCATACAGTCAGGGGGGGCGGATGCCCCCCCTGACGGACTCAAATGGACTGCTGGCGCCCTTTTCAGCTTTTTACCACTTTTTACTTATTTGCGATTATTGACTTTTTTATTGCGCTCTCATCTACCTATTGACATTTGTCACATTTTGTTGGTGTAATTTTCTGACAAAATGGCGATAACACCTATTTATTCTTCGTTTATCTGCAAATTAGCAAGGCCCGGAAAGGGTCATTTCAGGCGATCTAGAGTTTTCTCTACTCAAAAAATTTCTGTACGCTCCGCGCCAACCAATGGTGGCGCTCCGCTTAGATAGTGTCGAAAGCGCCCCTACAGACCATTCTCGCCCCCCCTGACCAATACCCCTAGCTCCGCCACTGATTCCACATCACATCACATCACATTTCAAATTCACGTTTCAGACTGCAGTGTCTAATGTTGTAAATTCTAGCACATACTGTATTAAGTAAAATGTGAATTTGAACATCAGCCATCTATTATTTACTTTGACAAATCTAGTGCCATCATTAACAATTCTACCTCGAAGACACCTCACCTACTTATGCTTCACAGCTTCGACAGTTTTATGGCAAAATACCCCGAGGCCGAGCCTTGGCCACCAACAAGATCACATTATATCCCTATTTCTATGCAGATTATACTATTCCTGCAAATATTAAATGTTTATCGATTTCTTTGGAAGTCTGCAAACTTTGAATATTAGCGATCCACTTTATCTGGTTACTTCTGCTACGAGAGTACCAATTTATTTTAATTCCTTCGCGCCTGATTCGCACATCCATCGGCTCTGTATTTGACTGCCCTACGTATAAATTTAAGTTTCACAATAATGGAGACCAAAATTAGGTTTTAAATTTACAACTCCCGTTAGATGACGTTACTGAGAATCGCTAACGAAGAGTAATTTGCCCTTCATATGCATATCTACTGCCAAGAGGACATCATGTGTAGATATCTGACCTTGTTTTTGCTGCAGGAGATTTGATGCAAAGTTCAAGACAAGGGCTTTTGTATGTAATACCATGTTGTATTAAGAAAAGTAGTCTTCTTATTGAGTTAATTATTCCTTTGAAATCATAGAATCCGCTTGTGTACAGAATTGACACAATACAGCTGGCAAGCTAGTACAACTCACGGTGTGGCCGTAATGTAAAGTAAAATTTATTTGCAAAATAATTTGTACAAGTGCATGAATAACGGAAAAGCTGACTGGGAAAGTTTACACGACGGAAAGGAACAAATAAATTTATGGCTAGAACAGGATTTGAAGCCAGTGACCTCTGGGTTACAAGCACAGTGCTCTACCGCCTGAAGTATCCGACCAGCTTAGATGGTGGCGATCCCTAAATTTATTGCCATTTCCTTGCTGGGGAGTGGGATACCAGTAAGCAGCCACAGTACCTTGCATACTGTGTAACCACCGAACAAACTATTTTGCTATTTTCCATTAGAAGAAATAAATTGTTTGATGTTATTTGAATGCTCAGTGGAAATTGTGATTCCAATGGTAGAAATTTGTCCTGAAATATTATAAACCAATATTTTAACATTTTGTCAGATTTTTGAGATGGTACTGTACATGCAACACTAGGCCGTACTTCAGGGTCACCGGTAGAGTGTCCTATTTCTGTCTTCTAAAAATTTGCTAGAAGTTTCCAAATAGTCAACTCCTGGATGCTGTGACCCTCCTAGTTATTCCCCAGACACTGAAGAGACATGTCACTAAAATCAAAGAATAAAATAATTGTTCCAGTGAGAGAAACTATTTTTAGGTTTTGCAGTATGAAGGTTGATGCCTGAAATCTGAAAAGAAACCGATCGGCATTATTTAACATTCTGGAGATCTTCAAAGGGTACTTATCCGTATTGCCCCCCAAATTTAAGCACGCTTAAAACGTTCCACAAGTTTTAAAATTTACTTCTTTCCTGGACGTTCTGCATCTCCAAGTTTCTGTCAGGCATTGAAGGGTGTTTAATTTGACAAATACATATTTCAGTGTGGAAAAAAAAATACTTTGAGGGGGCATGGTAATAAAATGTCCTGGAGCCATGCGCAGTGACCATCATTAGACGAGTATAATTTATGTGCAGAAACTGAAGATCTTTAATGTCTACTCTTGTCCCTAAGAATTAAAACTCCACATTGAGCATGTATGTGTTCGATGTGACGATATTAAAATCCAACTAAATTTCAAAACAAAGCGGAAGAACGGAGGGGGAAAAAAAAATTGAAAGATGAGATTTGACAAATTTACCTTTCGATTGCCTTTGACGATTTCATCGTTAATGTCTGCAGCCTTCGTTGGAGAAAAAGCACCTGGCAAGGAAATAATTGACATTTGTGATAACTTTGTGAACTCATAGCATGTCGATTTCGAATGTGAAGAAGTTCGGTCCGTGACTTTTATTTCATCGATGCAATTACAGCTTTCAATTCTGAAGCGGTAAGCCGGAAGGTCATCGGCAGTCCTTAGGATAATTGCAATTAATAAAAGTCACCAGCGTGGCCACAAAAGTTTTACAATGCTTAAAATTGCTTTCAAAATTTTATAACAAGCGTCTCCCTGGAGGCTTTCACGTAGCTGTTAAAACTTTTCTTGGAAACTACAAAGTATTACATTCAATAATTCCGTTTGTAAACAAGTGAAAATGGTTTGATCTTGGCGGTGAAATTGTTCGTTGAAATTTGAAAGCGAGTGACCAATTTTTGATTTTCTAGCATATTTGACGGTTGTACTGATAATGTATAAGATTTATACCCAAATGTAAAAGGTACTTTTTTGGTGGCAAGATAACCATGTCTTCCAAATACTGTATAGCGTTCCATTATATTGTTTGCAAAATTACGGGTGATTCATGTGGAAAAGAAGACTTCATCATAAGAATATGTTGATAGGGAATCACCTGACAAAACGTGAAACGGGAAAATGATAATAGGCCCTCGTGAGAGGCGACAGTTTGTATGTGTTCATAATGAATGGAATGTATATAAAGGCTAATTTAAGCAACACTTTTACGGCAACAATTTTACCAAAACCAATCGATTATTGCTCATAATGACACCATGCATGCTAGATGTTTTGCAACCAATGACGGTTTATGAACCATTAAAACATGAAAACTTTCTAAATTTTTGTTTAAAATTTCTACTCTTACTTTTAATATCTGAAATGAAATTGATTAATCAAACTATAATGACTCTTTAGTTTTGGATACCATCACAAATTTAATCATCAAAGTTACTTTTTTTTTTGGGGGGGGGGAGGGGGTGGAGATGCGGAGGGAGGTCAAATACATGTAGTTTCTGGTGTCACATCGAGGGACAGATTATATCTTTAGGTACCATACATTACCTTCTTTCTGCTTGCCTCTATAGAACTGTCTGTATGCATAGGGTATGTGTAAGAGTTCTTCCGTCGTATATCAGTCTCCAATGCACTCTTATGTCCGGGCTGTGTGGAAAGACAAAATTGAAAGGTTTCCCAATAGAATGAACTACAGTATTGCCATACTAATTAATTTACTTCATTATATTAGCACAAATTTGGGATCAGAAGTGACAATAACAATCTCATTAACCTCTTTTTGAACCCCCCAGAAAACTGAATAAAATAAAGGATAACAAAAGAACAGGTGTGAATTTAAGAAAACCTATAAAACACGACCAATGAGAAGACGGATTTTTTATTAAAAAAATTTCAAGGACGAAAGATTTTACTTGGGTAATTGATGGGCTGAAGTGGTGCTGTGTCACTTGTGTTCAGACATATGCCTTTAGGGCACTGGGGCTATCAACTTGATTCTATGCTGTTCTCACGTTATACATCTAGTCGAAACGCAGATCCATGATGTATATTACCACATAAACACCAACAATACACAGGTGGATCTTCCAGTAATCACTATATGAAGCACTGTATTACCTGGGTGAGGGGGGGATGGGGGAGAGAGGTGCTAATCTCCCTCGCTAACCTCACACAATAGTCTGTGGTATAAATATGTCTTAAGGATGTACCATTTGACGTCTATTACTCTTTTATCTTCTTCTGGGGAGGATATTCCTAATGGCCCTCATTTGGAGAGTTGGTTTCAATAACCTAAGGGCCACACCCTTGTTTTTAAATTCTGCATCTTCCCCTATAACTGCTTAATGACAAATGTCACGTCAGATAAATTCATGGATGTTTAATTTGAAATTTGAATTTGTTTTTTTTTCCCCAGACAAAACTTTGAGAATTTACAGAACAGTGCAGAAGGCTTTGTTGTTGCTAACTTTTATAATATTTCTATCTAGGGCAATTAACTGAGTAAAAATTCCCAAATATAAAGGTTAGAACCAGAACAGAAGATGGAGATCGAGGCAGCATTCTTGAGCTCCTCTCAAACTGCATCCGGTTTGCTTCGTGTCCGCGTAACATTATTAGTATAGATCTATTAAGACAGTACATCAGTGTGGCACCAATTGCAAGATATATCGCACTACCTTACAAACAACGTGGCCACCAAATTACATTTTCCCTTTTTGCTCTTCATCCAAAATGGTTGGGTTATATTCGTCACCTTTCCTCATACGTATCTCTTCCTTTAAAGGCGTTGAAGACTCGCCCCAAACCGCATGCGGCCATCTGAAAAAGTTAACTTTCCGTTGCTTGCAAGTGACGTTTTGTTCGTGTCGCTACAAATGCAGACAGTAATGAAACGTGATACCTTATTATCTTTAGCTGGACATGAGATGTCCATTGCTGTATCATTTGCACTGTGCTGTGGGTATTGACTGCAGCTGTATGTACTGACTGTACACTAGTGTCTAATTACCGACGGTAGCAAGCTGTGTGTGTATTTCCTGGGATCGATGGTGGTGTCTAACACTTCTGTTACACCTCATTTGAAACTACTGTAGGTCAGATTACCGGCATTAGACGTTTCTTATGCGCTAGTCTTCACACCCTTTAAAACATATCTATGCCATAGCCACATATGAATAGCTTCACCAATCATGAAAAGTGTACTCATGAAAAACCATCAATCGTGCAAAGGAAGTGAAAATTGACTTTACTGTTCGTGAACTTCAAATTGACCATTAGATGTCATTAATCTGTCCAGATTTTGACCTCAGTTGACCCCAAATGACCATTGAACTTCACAGAAAACACTAGGGTTCTTATACTCAATAAGTTAAGTTACGGTGCTGACAAGCAAGTGTCACATACACACACACACACATCATCACAGAGATTCCTTCTGTCTCCGGCAAGGAATTAAAAAGGTGCACTCAATCAAAACCATGAGTCGCACGAGCAAAGGAAGTGGAAATTGACTTTATCGTTCATGAATTTCAAATTAAGACCATTAGATATCAGACATATAAATTTCCTGGGTATAAATTAAGTATTCCATCACGTTACGAAGCCTGCACATGTGGGCACAACAAAGCAAACAAAATTATTGTCAATGCAATTGCTATGAATAATTCAGTCTAGCACAATCTTTTTCTTTTATGTTTTAATGGTAATTTAAGGAAATGAATTAAACAAAAGAAATATATTTCTCATTTAAAAGACTTCACTTGAATATCAAATTGAAGAACTTCAGAGTTTTATTCCTGTATAGTATTTGGTCGGTAAGTCCCACACTACAACTTCAGATAAATTTATAAATGTGGCTAATGATACCTTTTCACAGACAAAACTCTCTACATTAAGTATTGTATTCTCGTCTCTGTATTCGACCTGCATGGTTCCAAATTTAAACGAAACGACTACAGAGAAAGTCATACTTTTAGATGTTAAAAAAATAAAATAAATCCCCTTATTACAAAATGGTGGTAAATTGCAATGGCTTAGAGATGATAATCATATTATGTTAACAGGATCATGGAGGATTTAAAAAAAATTCTTCCATTGATACTAAATGACTTGGTGTTCATTGCTGAAAAGTATTCACCCTAAAATATGCTAGATATGCTAGAAAGTCAAATACTGGTCACTCATTCTCCAACATGATCATCAAGATTTTTACTACTACCCTCAAAAGTGTTTTAATTTTGCTCACAGAAATACTTAATTGTCTAATTTTAGCATTCCTCAATCTGTGGAAATAACTCGGCAATGCAATATACCAACAGCAAAGCAGTTTTGAAAACTACAAGTAAATTTTTAGAATGCTAACATTTACAGGTCAATTCTGATAATGTTTACAAAAATAATACATAAATAAAGAAATCTAAGATTTCAAAATATGTATATATAACAAGTAAACATAGAGACACTGATTCAACACCACTTATCTTGATAGCTTGTTACGTTGCTAAGGTATCAGATTTTGAAATTTATTCATATTACTTGCGACAATTATGTTTTCAGTTTCAGTTTTATTTCCATATTTTAGTCTCTTTAAAAGTTTTAGGGAAATGTGTCACTAGACAAATAAAGAGCATACAGTAGTATAAATCTTCTGTATTTTTTATCACAAAGGATCGTATCTCAATGAACCATGGGAACAAGATACATATCAGTCTCTACACTGTGATGAGATGAACCGTAGACACCATCGCCAGCTGGGCTGCAAGTGGAAGTTTATGTAAAACATTCTAAATGTTTATTGGAAAGAGAGAAAAGTCAGTCAGTGCTCCATTAAGGTATCATTTTAGACAGACAATACTGCAACATCTGCTTGCTATTGACTCTAAAAGCAGAAATTTACATCGATTTTAGTAAATCGTCAACAAGATTGGTTACGATGAAAGTTGTATAGACAACACAGATCATTAGCTCGATTGTTTGTTCATCATGTTTGCCACTGAACGCATCGTGCTGGTATCGTCTTGCATTCAAATTTTAATACATTGACAACAATAGAATTAGCAAACATTTGTCCTGTTGATGGTTTTAATTAATATGTGAATTGATGTTATAAATTGAAGAATGCAACCTGATATAAACACCTTTGTCATGTCCTTTTGGAAAAAACAAAAGCAAAATAATTGTTAAGAAGTTAAATAAAATTTAATATTATACCCATTTTATCAATGTGTTCAACATTCTCACATAGTCAGGACTCCCAACACCATGGGGCTGTGAAAAAGTGGCCTTCCACTCATAAATTGGGCTCACACTCCATCCTTTCATTGATATTAGTCAGGACTATCTAGTTCTGTGAAACTTGACAAGCTGATGGTATCATGAGTTTAAGTAGCAATTAAAGCAGTGTTAACATTGGTTGACCATTAGTTGTATACGAGTTTGTTCAACTTACCGAAGAATATATCATTTGAAACATACGTCCAAACTTTCAAGGCAAACTATTAACTGTACTACGCACATCAGGTCGTGTTTCCCAACACACGGTTTTGTTCGGCAAAACCATGCATGTGAAATATTGAACTACGTCAATCACTCAACAGGTACAAGGATTCAAGTTCCCACACCCGGCAGGTTCACAAGCCGGTACATGTTTTCATGCAATCTTTTACTTTGGTCTACAGATCTGTCAACAGTAAGCATAATGAGGACCATAATGACAGCGCCCTCTATCATGCTGGAGAACCCAATATCATCAGTTCAGTCGCTTTCACATTACAAAACTTTTCATGCACCTGAACAATGGTCTGCTAGCTTTCATCATCCCCTCTCCCCTCCCCCACCTGTGAGGGGTCCATTCAGTTAGTTGAATAATATCAAAGTGACTAAAAGAGGAGAGCTTGTGCATGTGGAAACAATGCCATCAAATGGATCTTCACAACAGTTGGCAATATTTAGTTCTAAAGCTATACATACCGCAGTACGATTAAAGCAAATGCCATCTGCTGTGAAATTATAAGGTTTCTACCGTAGGTTCACAGGTTTTTTGTGGAATCACTTAGGGTATGGCATTTTCTAATCACTTATAATATTCCTTTAGATAGGGGACAAAGTTGCATTTTCAGAATGGTTTCTTTTGCTGTTTCTTTTTGTAATACAAAAAATCCCTGAGAGTCGGTTGCAATCTGTAGGCCCCAGTGGGCCCTACATAGCATTATTTAAAGAAAGAGAGCTCATGGCATATATTTGCACAAGGGTCTAAGGGATCGAGGAGTTTATTGTCAGGCATATAATGTGGGCCATATTTGACCACTGTTCACTGGTCTCTGCTTATCTTCAAAACTTGCATACCGTTGAGTTAACCATTATTCTGTGTCTAGTAACTAAACTCTATAAATCAAAGATGCACTAATTACTCTACCAGATTTGTACATGTACGAATCCCAGTTTTTCTTTATTTGGCCGATGCTACATTTTTGTTTAAGTGCAAAGCCTGTGTTCACATCCTCACTTGTACCAGAATCTAAGCCACAGAAACTTATCGTAAACATCTAAATCGATATGCTTTGGTTTTAGTTGCTTATATTGTTAGCACCAAATTGAAACTGGGAAAAATTCATCTGGTCAAAAGTTAACACCTTTGTACTTTAACGCAACTTTTTGCATTTTGTTCAGCCATCTTATACTATAGTAGAGTGGTTTGAAGACCAAGTTTGCACTTATAAATTGACTATTACCAAACCTAGACATAGATTATGTCACCAAATGAAGGCTATTAATTAACAAACTAGACATTTCAACCCTCAAAATCTCAGAGCTGCCAACTTGTCTAAATTCATTAAAAAGCAAAGGGATATTTACAATTTTCCTTAAAATTCAAACATTGAGAGATTATAGCCAAAAATTTTGGAAAATTTCCCACTAAGGGAAGATAGCAATATAAACAGCAACATAGAAATGTTTTGCTACCATTAGTGAGCTGTATTACACAATGACTTCAACAATTAGCCATTGTTTAACAAGAAGTGGATATTTTCCCTTGTTCCTAATCCAGATAAAAAGTTCTCAAAAGCCATCAGATTAATTAGCATAAAATAGAAAGAATTGGGCAATATCCATTAAAATAAGAAAAAGGATATATAAAGCAACAAAGAAAGTTAATTTTGTTTATTTTCACTGCAATACAACTACAAGGCTATGTAATTGTTGTACTGTACAACAAAAAAGGACAAGCAATTTAATGGATTATTCAACAAAAAGGTTTGTCTCATCCAGCTAAAAACTTCTCAAAAGTCAGGAGATTAGGAAGCAAATATGGAGATTTGGGCAACTTTCAATTAAAAGATTGTGATAAAAAAAAGCATCATAGAAGATATAAACTTTCCTTGGTTTTCCTTGCAATAAGATAGACAATGTAAAAAAAATAATAATAATGTTAGTGTTGTAGCCAATAGAACACAATGACATCAGCATTTTATACAATTACATACTGAATCAAACCTACAGTATGAAATATTTCCAGAAAGGTAATGAGGGCAGTATTGCAGAACTTAGCATGCATCAACTCCAGATGTTTGACCTGACTAATTCACTTTGGCTTCAGCTCTGTGTACAAGGGGTTCTTCTAAGCTATATCAAAGGTGTCCATAATCAATAATAGCATAGCTAAAATTGGCTTCATTTTTTTATTTTCTTTCATTCATTAGCAAATACATGTAACTTAGAAAGAAAGCCTGAGATATCAAATTCGCCCGGTCAAAGTATAGATAGTACTTAATTGATAAGGTCTCAAAAGCTAGATAAACAGTTGCTCTCTCCACCTATCTCTCTCTTCCTTCCTCTCTCTGTCTATCTACCAGAGCAACGACTGTACAAAACCATGACAGAAACTTTTTCAGATCACCTTCCTGGCAATTACAGTAAGACAGAAAATGTCTGGCAAGTTGCCATAAAATAGAATTTGTATCTTGTTTGAACCATATGAATCACTGGCAATATTAAAAGCAAAGCTCAGCTAATTAAAGTTTTGTTGGTCGGATCTTAAAATTTTGATCGGGTTATGTACATCTAAAGAGAGAAGAAGTCTGTTCCGTGTCATTTATAGTATGTTTACTACAATAGATCATATTGCACGTAGCTCACTGTACATAGTTACCAGGAATAATCCCTTGCGGCATCACATATATGAATTAAACCTTCTGTAAATTATACACTACGGTGTGCAACACATCCTTCACGTATCACTCGTGCATTTGGGAGATGTGAGTGTGGCTTATGTCAAGGGGTGCAAGCAAGTATACATATATAAAACAGTTTAATATCCCTCCGAGGCTATGGCTGGTTTACTTTTAATAATCTGTGGTAATAAGAAACTAATATGTATTGCCCTTTACAATCTGTAAGCTCGGTTTTTGTTCTGGCTTACAGCGCTAGTGAAAGTATTAATAAATATATAACGACACTGTTGACGAAACCATGGTGTGGCGCGTAGACATAAATATTTGATTTCCAAGTATTAAGAATCCTGAAGGCATTCTACTTCTTCTTTTTTTTTATCAAAACACTAGTTACTTACCGTTGGTTTTCTTGCTATGTGACAAACTATACAATGTCAAGCAACATCACACAACTGGTATTTTACAAATATGCAAATTAAGCTGAGGCTCACAGCACATACATGTCCACACGCTATGTCACCTTTCTGTTAGCATTAATGTACAATTTAATGTACATTAATGTACAGGGTGGAAACAATGACAACGTACTGTAACGCAGGCGCGTAGCCAAGGGGGGTGTTTTGAGTGTTCAAACACCCCCCCATGGCTCAAGTGCCCCAAAAAATATATATGCAGAAAACACCAGTGACTTGGAGAGATACGCTAGTGATAATTATCGCACCCTCCTCCGGGCATTGTTGAATATCCACAGAGATGTTCCTGTCAGCACAGATGTCATTCTAACTGACTTGGCGAAGAAGCCGACAAGATTGGACTTTCGTCTGTAACAATTTCTCTATCGTCACGACTCACATTACAGTACATGTATATGCCCAACTTATACAAACTCTAAATTATCGCACTAATGGGATTTTAGCTTTACTTTTAGTGAGACTCTAAGAGAACCGTGATACCAAATATGCCAAAATCAATGATGTGAGAATACCGTTAACTCTTTGGGTTCCCAGTTTGCTTGTCAACAGACTTCTACAGTCCAAACGAAGGGGAACTCTATAGGTCCGCAATTCCCTTCATCTTTTTATCTCTGATTCCCCAAATTATCCTTCTTACAGTTCAAACTTTTGAGTTGAAGTTGAACCTAGTTGCTTGTAAATTATATATATTGAGATAGGTATCTCTTTAGGTTCACATTTTCCTTGCATCAATAATTGAGTCTATATAGGATTACATTTTTCTGATGTGAATAGAATTATTCCACAAAATAATTATCAATATTCTTTTGCATGATTTGAGCTCAAACATTGCACCATTTTGCATCTAAAATCTAAAATTCCATTTTTTTGTCAAAGGGGAACCCCCTCCCCTTAGACCCCTCCCCCATGTCAGTCTCCAGCAAAACACCCCCCATGAACAAATCCTGGCTACGCGCCTGCTGTAACGTTACACAAAACAAGAAATGAAGAACACCTCTCAAGGTGTGAGTAATTAGCTCTGCCAAAATGTCAGTTGTTTTGTAGAGTGAGCTAGCTATACATCCCACTGGAATTATTCAGTGATCCCTGCAGGCATTTCAACGATTAATGAAAAATTTACACCATGTGCCACCATAGCAATATCACTTTTACAGCTGGAGTTATTATCTCCTGGGAGGCTTGATAAAAGATTCTATGAAAGTCATGCAGACACTTTCAATGGAATATTTTAATCAGGGCTCTAGTCATAGCATTCCACACAAAAATCCATAAGGAGCAATACAACTTGCATTATAAAAATAATAATAAATAAGTTCTTAATATAGCGCCAAATACCAAAAGACCTCTAGGCGCTTTACAAAACCTAAAATAAATATAACAAAAATAAAAAGACAGAGAAATCAAAGGAATAAAAAGTCTAGAAAACACATAAACGAAAATTAAACAGTATGTAAAATACAAGAAAATCTGTACATTCTTTCATATTCGACATATGCTTATATGATATGAAAAGATATTTTCAAAATTAAATCTCTTACATCAATTAACATTAAAGGTCACTAGTTCGGCCTATTTTCACCAAATGTTTAGCTCGTCAAAAATTGCGGAGAGTCTTGAAAAGAAATTTTCAGGAGGTCATTCCTCTCCAAATTATGCTAACGACCTTCAGGAATGTAAATTATCTATAACTGCCTCAGACAAGGTGAATGTTTGAAGGTGGCATGCGGAAGTGCTCCGTGAATTGTAATTGAACAAAACATCGACAGAGCAGCCATTATTTGATTTTCTGGCATATTTTGGGATAACTTTGCCAGCCTATTAGTTTAACATTGCACAATAACTACTGCATATTAATATAGCACAGATATGTACATACTTGACCTCGATGACATTATCTGCAACAAAATTGTTTAAAAATTGTTAATTGAACAAGATTCTAGTTCAGATGTACCTCTTCTGCGGTCTTTTGATCATTTTGTTTCAGTCTTTTGAAACTTAAAACAAAGATAAGATAATGTTACAATTTGTATTACAGTATCTGATAATTTCAAAAATCATCAGCTGGCAACCTCTAAATAACGGAAGAAATAAGATATATCTTAAAGCCATATTTAATGGACGATTTAGGCTGTCACGATAGCTTATAAAAGGCAGTGCTTTTGTGCATCATTATAATGCTATGTATAATATGGCTTGAAAGG
>KN891104.1:0-12529 GCA_000934455.1 Apostichopus parvimensis
GGGGGGGGGGCGGGGAGAGGTGCATGCCATGAAATGGATGTGAAAAGATGTACCCAATCCGAAACCTACAAAGGGATCCCTCAGAGCGCATACAGGCCTACCAGTATGACTACAGTATGACATCAATCTGACTACAGTATGACACAGTATGACTACTGTACAGTATGACATCAATCTGACTACAGTATAATCCCAGATTTTGACAGTTTTCCATAATTATTTGTAATTATTAGTGTACTGTACTTTCAGTCTTTCACTTTGCCGTATAAATGTTTCACATTCAGTAACATCTTTGAAACTAATGGGATTCATAAAGAAGGTTAACGTAGAAGAAGAGCACTATGACAGGCAGCGGTACCTGAAGCCGATACATGATAGTTTCCTCCCTCCGGCCTAATGGCTTCCATGCCAGATGACAGCTCCACGGGGAAAAATAAACCGGAGACCTTGAATTGAACCCATCTGATCTCGTAATTAGTATGTGCACCGATCATTTCATTTCAAAGGTGCTTGCTTTTAAAACTTCGCTGTTTTGCTGTTCATTGTATATCCTGGACTGTCGAAACATGTCTGAAAAGCGTTTATTTCAGATATTTGACTTATTCTGGTTTTTATATACATACATAATATATATATATATCTATAAATATCTATATCTTGCAGAATGTTATATCAGGGAAATGCTACTTGGCGACTAACTCTTCTTCTTTTGAATCATCTTTAAGTGAAGGGTTATAAACACAAGACAGTCAACAAGATCATTATCAGTGACCTAATTGCTCTAAACGAACCAGTTTACTCCCTAAAGATCACAGTAGTTTTGTCAAATTTGCCAGAATTAGCTAACACAGAGAAGTCTGCCACCAGAATGGACATCCCATTCCTACCAGTGAGAGAATAATATTGTAACAATTTCTGTCACTACATCTATAGATGATCAGTTGATAGTTGACCTGCTGTAAAGGTCAAGTGGTCAATATTGATAAACTGACTTTAGCTTACTGCCTGTATATAATGGTCAGAAGGAGTCATCTTTAAATGGTGCTTTGCAGATAATCTTTGACCTCTTGGTTAGCTGAAATTAGCAATGACTTCTTATATTTAGTATGTACATTGATATGGTATGGTGAGAGGCAAAGTTTCCTATCTTGAGATATTTTGCTAACAAGGTTTTCAGGGTTTGACCTCTGATGATTTTACATGACCTTTGACCTACACCAAATTGAGTAAAATCTTTACACTACATAAGGCAATCATACCATGCATATGAGCTCCTTTGTCGTTCAGCTTTTGGAGATGCAGCATTTTTGAGATTTTCACATTTTGCCCTCTGCTGACCCCAAATGACCTTAAACCTCCACCAAAAACAATCTGGTTCTTGTACTAATTATTGGGAAGCCACATGCCAAACATGAGAACCGCAGAGGTTACCATCTTGTTATGTCATGTGTACAAGCTAGGCAACACATACATATAACACACACATGCCAACTGAGACTGCATCTATAGGTTACTTGCCTGCCTACAGCAAGTAACCAAAAACAGACGTGCCACGTCATTGTGACTTAGGACTGAAAATCCTGGCTCCTGCTTGAAGCATGTCCTGACGTAAACCTATCCTGGAGTCTGCAGTGACGTCAACGGGTAGGTGCAGTACAATAGTACAGTACAATCAGAGTTAGACAAGCTCACTCTCATCTGGAATGCACTTTACCATTGACATCGGCGGCGTCGATGAATTCATCCTAGAATTCATCCTGGGTCACTCGGCATGATCACTTATGCCATTCTAATCACGATAACAGAAAGGTCGACTCATGATCCAAGAGGCTGCAATATCAACGCTACTAGTATATATAGAAAATTAAAATCACTTTGATCTGCAAAATGCCTTTATTATTGTTTGAATTAATGAACTTGGCAAATACATCAGCCTCACATGGAGAGAGAAAAAAAAAGAAACGTGAAATGATACAGCCTCTGAGCCTTGTATGTTAATTACACTGTACATGCTGTAATCAGTATTGCTTTATATGCAGATTCAAAGGAGATTCAAAGCTAAAACTCAACCAAGCCCTTCTTTACCTGAAAACGACAGACATGTAACAAAAGTATTGTTCCATTGGGAAGACATCATGGTTTTTTAGTCATTGTCAGGGGGGCTGCCATTTTGTCAATAAATGAGATACAATTTTTATTTTATTATAATGAAAATGACATGACACTTTAGAATCGGCACTCATGGATAAACCAAGTTTTGTTAGAAATTACCATTGTGGTACAAGTGCTATATATATAGTCCTACTATACTGCACATAATATTTGGTTAACCCACCATCATGTCAGCTTTTACAAAACAACACAAAGTAGTAGACTAATTAACTTTTCTTCTTAGACATCCTAGAGATTTCGGGTGCATCTTTCGGCGATTTTAGCAGTTTCTGCTGCGGTTTAGTGCTGATGGCACTGTAGTATGGGAGATATGCTGTTAATAAGAAAATTCCGCACTGTTTGCTCGCCCGCTGTTGTAGTGGGTAATTGACCGAACCAAAAATGGAGACAGCTGTACCCTGGAGGAGAGAGAGAGGCTCCTAGGATTGCAAGCATCAACATTAACTACGTACAAGGCAGTAGGAATAACGACGCAAAACCAGGTTACCCTGACAAACAACAATATGAACAGATGCATATATTTATCTGACTTTAAAGAATAACACATCACAGAAATATAACCAAAACGGGAGATTAATCCCTAACACTAACAAATAACTTTTTGAAAGCTGTAGTTTGGATAAAATTATAACATTGCAGTATTCTAACCAAGTCATAAATGTAAGTATATATATTAAAGAATAACAAATTAGGCAAAATAGTCTCCATCTTAAGGTAATAGTCCAAGATAATAATGAACAATTTGAGCTGCTCTATAGCAATGTTTCTATATAAAGTACTGCAGTTTTATGACATACAGCTAAATTAAATCTCTGGAACGCTCCTTTAAGGCTAAATTGATAATGACTCAGCTATTTATCAGTACATGCCCAAATGTTAATCCATTGTTTAACCAATCCTTTTATTTCCTCTATTATTCCACTGCACTGCGGAGTCACCGATAACTCGGCCTAATTGTTTGCTTTTTTCCATTTTTCGAGGAAAATCCAACACCATCACCTTCTCTCCGCTATGTACAATTTTTCTTGTGTTTTCTTGTTGTTACTCCTTAGCTAACTTACTATTCCTGTTCTACAAATGCTGCATAAATTTTAAACAATGGCTTGAATGCGACAGTGTTTACAGACTATATTGATTATTTACTAAACCTTCGATTGCTTTTGTCTTTCAAAGGTCACCTAATGGTACCTCTTCACTTTTCAAACAAAACCCATGCGACGGACCGTCTACGTCAAAGTAAACATTTTTTCACCCGCAGTGCAGAAAACGACACTCCTATACCTAATGTACATGTTAGGCACTGAAAACATCATTTAACATGTCATTCAGTATACCTAATATTGTCTGGTGTCTATTAGTATTTCGGTGATGGTAAAAGTGCAAGCCACTACACACTACCTTGTATTACAGACATTGATCGTTAGTGTATGAAAGGAAAAGTCCTGTATTAAACTAATTTGACAGAAAAATGAGATTCCTTGATCAAGTTTTAATAAATAGGGTAAAAAAGGATTCTTATGGTTGCGTTTAACTAGTTCAGTTTTCTTTAGTTTTTGTTTAATATATTACACACAATTAGAGAAATACCACCTCACATCTTTGTTCATAGGTTACACAACGGATGCATCGTACATGCTTCAAAACCTAATAGTTGACTGCTGCTGTTTACATTATGGTAAAAAAATAATAAAACACAGGTTAAAACACAGGTTAAAACACAGGTTAAAACACAGGTTAAAACACAGGAAAGATTCTAATAACTGAGACCTTTGTACTTCAGCCCCATCTAAGTAATTTTGTAGTCAGTGGCTGACAAATATAAATAGTTCTGGCTTTGTATTTTTCAAAAATGATGGAACCTATTAACATCAAACCAGCAGCTTTCATCGTTGAAAGCCCTACCCTCCCATTGTACTACAGCAGAGTCGTACATTGTTTTTGCCTTCTCCAGCAGGCGTCACGTTCTGATTGTCACTCTCACTCTCCCCCCTCGGCCTCTCTGCCTTCTCTATCCCTCCTCCTTCATTATGATAACATTAGACAATGACTAGAAATAACATGAACCTATCCCTAATAAATAGTGTAACTTTCCCAGACAAAATACAGAAACACCTGTTCAAACCTACCAGGGTAAATTTATATGGACAGGCAATAAATTGCTGCAGTATCGATGCTTCAAAACTGTATACAGCTGCAGGAGGGATGATCAGCCAATTGATCGTAGGACATGGGCATGGTGTGCAGCGCCAGCAAGCTGACGCAGCAGCAGAAGAAACCATCAGGATCGTGGGAAAGAAACTGCAGCATATATTGTGCATTAGTGCTATTGCCACATTTTAATGTACATGTTTCAAATTGCCAGCAGCATGAATCCAAACGTTAAAAAGAGATTTTTTTTCTTTCCAGACATTCAGAGGTTACAAAACTTGTTTCAAGACATCCCTAACACCTATTATGTTTATGCATTAAATGCACAAACGTTAAAAAGAGATTTTTTTCTTTCCAGACATTCAGAGGTTACAAAACTTGTTTCAAGACATCCCTAACACCTATTGTGTTTTACATCCAGATCCGATTGCTAATGTAGTATTAATTAATTCAGCATTCATTAACACTAACTGTCAATAACTACATTGAAATAATGAACATGATTACGATAACCACTGTCAGAGAATAACGGTCGGCCTTTCCAGCCAGAAATTGCTAATAACACCATACCCCTTCTACAGCTTCCTCTTCTCTCTCTCTCTCTCTGTATATAAATACCTACAGTATGAACAATTGACACTAACGGTAACACTGGTAAGGTTACATCCACCGCTACTTCTTCCAGGGTTACCTGGCAAGAGGAACAACACCCTGAACCTTATGAGAAATCAACTCTCCAATGGCAGCAGTAAAAATATCCCCACATCTCTCTTTCCCACTACCATAACAACTGCATCATGTGTTATTTAATCCCCAGGTTCATGACCTCGTAAGGTCACAACTCCAGTCTGGACTGAACATCTCAAACTCACAGGTACCCACTCCTTCTGAAAGGAAGGATTGTAAAAACAGAAAAGGGAAAAGAATTCCTGTGATAAGTGCTCTAGCTCACACCCAAGGTCGACCTTTAGAGGCCTCTAGTGGGCCATTACTAAATAAATGCTGCCTGCTTACTCTCCACAGACATTGCATTGAGCACTGTAGTGTAGGCAGTAAAAGCCTGCTACAACACTTACGGTACTCTCTCATACCAGTGGCTGTTAGTTTTATGATCTGGAAGAGTTCACAAGACCTCTTAAATTCCAAACTGTAAAGTATTGTTTGGGCTCAGCATACCTGACAGATTATAACGAAAGCCTGGTCAGGTCTTTGGTCAAATATCTTGGAATTAGTATCCCTCCCTTCTCAAGACACACTTTGACAACCACCATCACAAACTTAAAACACAAATGTACACAGTGTAATCTCAATACAAACTTACAAAATCTTGAGCTTAATGTACAGTCAAGTAATTTTCATGGATTTGCTCGTCTTTCTCCAGTCTTCCTAATTCTGCCTCCATTTTATTCATTATTTACTCATGAAGATAAACTCAAGAGAAACCATGTTTGGTGGTCTCCATAACATCTATTAAATGTTGTTTGAAGTTGTGGGAACATGGCTATTAAAACAGTCTTCCAAACCGACTGCATACCTATATTTACATACATGAATAATTCATGAGATATAGAGAGAGACTGTACAGAGTATAACACCCCCTAGTGTATTACAACTATAATGGATTTTCTATGTATATATCCATTCAGTCTGTGACTCATACACAGTATACAACATGTCTTTCCATCCGCTTAATACTGTGATCTCCATAAATACTGTACACCCCACCCATAGACTACTAAAACATCCCAATCATTAGACTCAATCAGTGAACAACTGCCTTCCTGCGCTATATAGCTGAGTGAACATCAAGGCCCCTTATCTATGGTTAACACTAACTATTACTGTACACAAGACGGAGGAGAAAATATTGGCATAATGAACTTCATGGTTCATTAATGCCACAGCTTCTCGGCTTTTTTTTCCCTCTCTTTTTCTTTTAATGACAAAAAATGACAGCCATAGAGCCAGCAGAGGAAAGCCAGGGAGTGTGAGGGATATAAGGCGATATTCTATACATCAAATGAGAATAATTTCATATTGACAGAGGGGAGCTTAAACCTTGGACATCTGAAGGTAATTATTATCTTCAAGAATATTATAATTTCATTAAAACTGTGTTCATATGTGCACTAACACAAACAGAATTCTATTTTGTAGACAGCTTCACTTTTCATATGATTATACAGTACAGTAAAGAATACTGCTCAAGACATGCCATCTGCTTCTAAATTGAAAGAGTTTATTTTTGTTAATGCTGGCCACTTAATTCTGTTTTAAGTGTTATTAACTGTTTTGTAACTGTACATAGTCCCAAATCTGATTTACCTCCCATGGTGGCAAACGATCATTAATGTACTGAGACATTCATGTTAAGAGAATTGATTATAGCAGTCTATCTATACAGTACAGTACAACCCTCTTGTCCCAATAATCTTTCAAGTGTTTGTTTACGCCAAAGGGCCAAGGACTTCTCCTTGTTCTTTCCTATCATTCAATATACTTGAGGTTATACACCAAAGCATTCTCTCTCTGAAGTACCAGGAGAGATAAGACCATCTTCCCATACAAGTAGAGAGTTCCTACTCTTAGGGGCTCCAGAAATCTAACTATGATGGACAGGGGAGAACCAGTAACACACGACCATCAACGTTGCATACACCGAGCGAGGCTAATCAAAGTTACAAGTATTAATATCTGTTTGTTTAGCAAAAGGGAATTTCATTAACTCTTTCTCTGTTTCTGAAGCAAGACTGAACTTTAATGAGACTTCAAAGTCAAGAGATACCATACATTTCGGACCTATACACTGAGTACTGTGTATTTCAATGCTCTAATGCCAGTTGCACGTTTTTTGCAGGCTGTTAGGAAAACATTTGTGACAGCAATGCTAGAGTAACTCTCATTTGGCAGTGCTCAATTTAGTTACTTACAATAGGATGCATAGAAAATGTTATTAAAATGACTTCAAAAAAGTTATTTGCCAAATATTATCTATTAATTCATGGATTACTTTTTGGTCCAGATGTCATTTTTCTTTCATAGACCGCGCCTTGACCGTTTGAAATTCAAATCAACAAGCCATTGCTTCTTCAGTCTAGCACACTGTGAACAAATACAGACTTTATGCGGATTCACCTTTAAGCTACCCAAGCGAAAAGAAGGGGGGGAAAAATCAATTTGATTGATCACAATTAAATGGAATCCTTATCTGAAAATGAGATATTGATTGCAAATATCTTTGACCCTGGCAAAAAAGCACAAGCAAATAGAGATGCATTGTTCATGCAACATTTGAAACAGCAGTCAATATGTATGTTATGCATGAGTGTGTGTGTGCATGTGTGTGTGTGCATGTGTATGATGCAACCTGCATATTGAGTGGTCTTACTTCCAATTCCTACCAGCTTATAATAAGTTTCATCCTTGTTTTTAATTAAAAGCTGTATCTGGGTCAGATCTCCATTCTCCGTTACACTCTCGAAACATGCATCATTTCTGCTCTGCTAGTCGGCAGGAAGTATTATTGGTGTCCGTCTACATGCCATTCTTAACATGCCACCTCCGGCCGCTTTGATATCATGGCGGGATTCCACTGCATCTGCCACGCATCCATCCACATTGGAGACTTAAAAGTTGTATCATTGTGCAGTCCTATAAATAAGTTGCTCAATGTATATATATAAAAGACCGGCACAAAACCCAGGGATGGTTATTGCTATCAGAGTGATTTGTTTTCCCAGCAGGAATTGATTTGTGTTTGAATTGTAAATTTAAAAGCAATCTTCTGCTATCTGCTTATGATGAACAAACCATTAATGTGTAAAAATAACACAGCCAACATCAGTGACTCTGGATGAAGTGAAAAAAAGTGTCCCACATGTCATAAATTTGACAAACACTGCAGTATCAACATTCAAAAGCCAATGATTAATGCAACCTGCCATCGCCGGTTCAGTAGTGATGGTGAAATCATGGTGAAGTGAAAAAGGCTTTTACTACTGGCAACCTGAGCCTTGAGAGCACAAGAAGGATATGCCCAGCAAGCGGCGATCGAGATCCTAGTGTGGACGCTCACATATCAGACCCAGCAATTGTGATTTGCCTTGCGGGGAAAATCCTGAATCCACAAGGGCGGTCCTGAGTGTTGCGTGGACGCTCTGGGGATCAAGTGATCCCGAAGTCTCCAGTATTAACTTGACTAAGTCATTTCCGCATAAACTTGAACAGAAGTAATATAGGAACACACAGGACAAAGCCGGGAAACCGTGAATTGTAAACAATCATAGTGACCTTTTCGTGATCATGTTTCATGTCCTCTGTTTTTCGCTGATACACCTTGCGTTCTCAAATGTGGATGCGTCCCGGCTCAACTTCTCTACCTCTCTGAGGCAAACCAGGATTCTGACGCTTTCAAATGTGAACTGGCTCATTTAACATTGCAAAATATGTTACAAGGAGCTATGACAATTATTCCCGATGACATTACTTCCTAGACCCACCCACCCATTCACTGGTTTGTTCTAAAAGCCCCTACAGCAACTCACACATATACACACCCACACTGATTGGATCTCTTTCATAGCAACAGGTAGGTCTCTATTCACAATTGACTTTTTCTTCATCTCTTTTTCTCTCAATTCTCATGACCTTTGACCTCACATAATCATTCCATTCTACCACCTGTTACCGAAATAGCCAAGAAGCCAAACAAGCTTCCAGAGAATGGGGGGGGGACCATATATAGCAGACTTTAGGCATATTGCTGGTTTCAGTTGAATATAACACTGGCACATTCTATCTATGGTCTTTAGTTGTCAGCTTCCCTGGTGTGTATGTCCTTGTAGCATCATAAGCCCATCTTGACAGTACAGCAGAGGAATATCTGACTCTAACATAGCTGGATAGGTCTACCACCACATGAGGCCACCAGACTACGGAGATACTGCCCCCAAACTTATATAAACCTCTTGTAATCATCGAGAAAACATGACACAAACCTAGCTTGAACATGTACAATATGTTCATAACAGCAAAACATGCCTTAGCCAAGGAAGTTAATCCAACCTTTACTTAAGGGCTAACAAGATTTCTTGCAGTGTGAGCAAAAAGAAGAAAAGAAAGGGAAAGAGTTGGACAGGGCAGAGGGGGGGAGGGGACGGAGATGATTAACCCACTTGTGTTTTGAAATTGCTACATACTGAGCTCACAATTTTAAGACAGTGAGTGATTATTTATCGCCTACAATGTTCTTGTTTTTAAGACATGTTGTTTAAGTTCCTAAATTTTATATAATTTGAACAACCTAAAGACTGGGAGGCCTAGATGTAACATTACCTCTCTCCCTACGAATCAACGTGCCTGTTATCAGAACAACGCTTACATAATAAGTCTCTTTCATTATTGTGGCAACAACAGCAAAACAAGTAATGAGTTCTAACACACCGATACCAGTGGGTAAACAACCCTAACTCAAATAGGCAAAAATCAGTTTGATATATTTACATTTACATCACCCACTTCAGGGTTTGAGTCACCTGCAACACAACTAACTATATGGCCTCCCCTCGAAGCAAGCGCACTTCGACGACGGTTTAAACTAACCTAGCGAGTCATATGTTTGGACGTAATATTTATTTCAAGTGATGTGACACATGTATTTAATTCATGTTAACAACAGGCACCAGCACTGAAAAATGCAGTCTCTTTGCCAGTGCTGCAGCATCCATGAATATTGTGACTCAGTGTTCGTCACCGATACGACTGTTAAAAGAGTGGATCAAATTAGGCATGTCACCCCGAGTAAAGTAATTACTGATACGAGAGCCGAGAGTCTGCCAGTACAACCAACCCTGTTGCTTCTATATGACAGTGTCGTCGTTATCATCAGCAGATTACATACAACTGCAAGAGTTAGACAATGCAGAACGAGTGTCTATTGTTTCATGGATCAGTATTGATTACCGCTATATATGCTACAGACTGTACACAGACTATTACAGACGGAGTCAAATAATGGTCACTAATTATTCACATTTTCTTGAATCAATTTAATATATCCCACTGCGGTAGTCAGAACTTGAGCTACAGAATTTTCGGTAAGCCGTTTAAACAGCCGTTGAAGTATCTGTTGGTTCAGGCGTATTTCGTTGTATAACATTGACAAATCTCAATTAGTATGTTATTCGTATGTTAGAATTTGAAAAGCTGTACTG
This sequence comes from Apostichopus parvimensis, assembly GCA_000934455.1. Lineage (NCBI taxonomy): Eukaryota > Metazoa > Echinodermata > Holothuroidea > Aspidochirotida > Stichopodidae > Apostichopus > Apostichopus parvimensis. Next base: position 10,533 of record KN891104.1, read on the forward strand.
ATTATGTTTAATGATACCACAGTGGTACCACCGAGCAATGGCAGCGAGTGACCTGAAAACTAAAGAAAATCTCTCGGTATATATGACTTTGATCTAAGTACAGTCCTTACATGGAATGGGAGGCAAACAACTTGGGTGTGGAGGAGTGAAAGTTCATATATTTATCGTTGTTTCTACAATATGGCTGGCTAGAAGTTGAAGATTTCAATGCTGCTGTGCTGTAGATAAGAAAGGAGAGAGACTGTACGTGTGGAACGTCACCACACACAATGGCCTGTACGTGACCGTGTGCTATTCTGCAGTCTAGCCCAAACTTACCGAAATGTGGTTGTAGATGCTATGTGTCCAACCGTGGTACTCCACTAATCGGTACAGGGAGGCTAGTTTGCAACGAAGAATCTTTTCTCCTTTGATGTAACTTTCAGAGTCAGCATTACGAATGTCAGCTACAGGCATTATGGAACCTGAAAAGATAAACGGAACGGATGTGTGACTACGATTGCCTCTTAGGTCATAGGTGTCAAACAACAGACCTCCACAGACCTCCAGGCTGTAAAGTGTGGGGAATAAAGTGAAAGTTACAATTTAAGGTAGCAAGATGGTGGTAAGGTGTACCATACTAAACAAGAGACAAGCATGGCCAAAAATTGTTAACAAACCATGGAAATTTTTCACCATAACCATTTTTATCGGCTCACAAACATGAGGAGTGTTTTGGTATTTCATACATGAACAGCCTGAAATTTTCAGGAGAATGTGAGCTTAAACTGTGAATATGGACAATGTGTAGTGGTCGTTATCGCCTTTCACTCACTAAATATATCTCATGATTGACAATGCTTCATTTTCACGCTGCCTTCGGTAGAAGCCAACTCAACAAACCTCTCATGTGTCCCCCATGCAGGTGCACTTTCAATGGGTACTGTTGTACTGATGTTGTAATAGAAGGCCTAAAGCGATAAATTCAGTAATATGTAATAAAAATCAGGCCTAGAATGTTAGCCACTGGCTAAAACATGCCAGTGCTTAAAGACTATATTGGCTAAATTTCAAGTTTTCCCTGGCATTCAGAGAATGACAACACACATCAGTTAATACTGTACAGGGCATTTAAAGCAGTCCAATAATACTTGCTGATAGTCAGCAGTAATTTGGGCTTATGTTAGGGTACGAAAATCACGCCCATTCTTTGACTGACTATTGTCCACCGTCTTATCATATGTTTAAGTTCTTAATGTCTACTGGCAGAAATACAATGCCCTGTTTTTTTCCTACCGGCAAACGGCACAATGGTGGAAAAAATACCAGCGTTTGGGCACAATTTCAAGATCTGGCACTTTGCAACTAATTCTACAGAATTCCAAACAACAATAATGTACCAAAGAGGGATAAAATGTCTTCCAATGTTCTCTCTCTCTCTCCCCCCCCCCCCCCCCCTTTGGACCTTTCCCTTTGAATGAAAAATCTTGTCTAAATAAGATTCAAATGATATTTAATCCTGTCTGAATGAACACATAATTTCATAAATCAAAACTCCCACATAACTTACAGTAGGAACACATAACTTAGGGGGACAAGGAAATAATTGCAAGACAAGACACAAAGGCATCCTTGTTTGAACTGCAGGCCTCTCTTCCCATATATATCAAAAATATTTCTCCAAAATGACATAAAAAGGGAATGTAGTTCCCACTGTTACCTTGGTAACAATGTTTTGATTGTGGAGACTTTGGCAGTTCATAGCCTGGGTAAGCCTTTTCAGTGGATAACAATTAAAACATACCTAAGATTATTGGATTCCCAAAAATCCAAATAGACTTGTTAAGTGCTTGTCTGTCAAGTACATTAAGTTTCTCAAATTGAGTTATGGTTGGTGGAGAAGGGCATCGATAAAGACTTTTGAAACATTCAAGCTCTCTGTTATGAGACACATGAATAGGTAAGGAAACATATATGTAAACATACATTCTAGTTTTATTTTATATCGGGCAACATGG
>KN891104.1:33058-44320 GCA_000934455.1 Apostichopus parvimensis
TTGGGGGAGGGGAGGGGAGGGCATTGTTTAAATCATAGCTAGGAAATAGTCACACATGTATGTATCCAAGCGTGAGGGACAGGCGGGAAATAGCGGATGCAATGCACGAAACCTGCTGCACGTACCAAAATAAAGGCCTTTAAGATTAGAAGAGTGCAGAAACCAAAACCTGCCAAAAAGAACCATCCATTTGAACAGGAAACTTTTGGGGCTGCGCAGGAATGGTGTTCCAAAGATCTGACTCCTCAGTGAAGAACACCTTCTTACTGTAGTTACTGAAAGTTCCCTAGGATTCGAACAGAAGACAATCCTCCTCTAAAATATAAAAATATACTCTAAACGCTTTGGGTGGTAGAAAAGGGAAGGGAGGTCATTGACTGGCGTGATCCGGTCATAGAAGGAGCAGAGTGGTTTAAAATTTCTGTTTCGCTCTAGAAACTGTAGAGAGATAATGCTGAGGTTGTGAGAGGAGACAGGTAAGCGAGGAATAAATTCTTATTTTCATTTCAGAATCAGAGGTCAAGCTGGTATCTTTTTATTATGTTCAGATATTCTTGACAACGGGATGAAAACAAGGGCATGTTATTTGAGGTTTTTTTTTTATTTTGGATTTTTTCAAAGTTTTCTTTTCTTCCAAGGGAGACCCGGGTTGGAAAAGAAATTTTGGTTAGTTTTGTAGCCTATTAACTATTGTTGGGTAGTGGTGATGTTTTTTATGTTGTTTGCTGCTGTTCTGTTCTGAGGACGGCGGTCTTTTTTTTCTTCGTCAAGTACATGACTACGTACAGGTACAATACCACACCTACTTGTCACTATGTACAATCTCTAGCGGTTCACCTTTAACAGTACAACCATAAATATAACCGGCAATACAAACATCGTCGAGTGTAGTATTACTCCACCCCAAGTCAACATTGACAAGTTGCCCTATAAATGTAGACCCCACAAACCTTCAAATTTCTGGACCATACTGTTGAGAGTTGTCTAGTTTGTGGTTTTACCTGTGGTTTTTACCTGCCATTATATAACTGTACAAGATAACAATGTTGCAACAATGCACCTTAATCCCAAACATCTACAAAGATGACATGTATAACTAAATAACAAGTCTAAACTGTAAACAAGTCTAGGGGGATGACTCAGAGACTATATAAAGACCAGTCAGATCAACCTAACTCAAGTTCTGTAACCATCCACCACTGACTGTGCGTGCACTTTGTGCCAAATTCTCCAGGTCTATCTGACAATAACCCTCTCAGGGTTTCAACGCACTGTACGTTTTCAAAACAACCTGAAACGCATATATTGAAATACTTACCACATTGGAATAACATAAACGTCTGGCGAAACATAGTCTCTTAAAGTTTCTTTTTGCTTTTTTTAGCTCTTTTTTTTTCAAATCATACCTGATTTTATAGGAAACATATTGAACTACCTTTTACACACGAAAATAAGTGAAATTTTTTGTCATTCTATTAGCCAATTTGCCCAGAATATAGTCAGATTTGAGATTTGCAATTTGTTTCATTTTAAGTGCACCTATCTAGGCTATTCTTTGATAGTCCCATTGTATGACAGACTAAGTCTAATATACCTACATGCAGTATATATGCAGTGGGCCTACACTACTGACTACTGTATGGTTAGTGGCAAGTCTTGTGTCCATCTATAAACTCAAAATAAATATTTTGTGTCTTAAACCCCAGCCTGCTATTACATATATATATGCAAACTTTCGAAAACAAAAAGTATAATTTTTGGCACATTTTGCATTCTCCATACTGTCAACAATTTTCTGAAAGATGTATAAATTGTAAAGAAGACACTTTTGCCGCATCCAAAACCATTAGGTATCCATGGATACACAATTATTTAAATGTTGACTTCAAGGACATGGATTTGCTGCTTTTTCATGTCAAATTCTCCAACTAATTGCCTCATATCTACCTCATATCTATGGCATATGTTTTCCCTGCCACTTGCTTACAAATACCTTCAACACAGGGATGTACTGTATGGTCATCATTATGAATACATAATTATTATTATTATTATTATATATTGAACTTTCTCTGCTTCCATCTAAGCAGAAGTCAATCTTACAGTAAGTTGCATCCAGTTATTGAATTAATCTCTCTCTGTGCAAATTTAAATTAAGGCTAAACACATCTGTCGAGAGCCTTCATCTCCCAAGCGCCGCCGCAAAGTCCAACTCTTCAAAATTTATCTCTTACAGAGATGATGACATCACTCCCTACTGGGTTTAAATTACTCAATCTGGATATCATCCTGGTGACTCATTTAATGCTCACTTTCGGCTAAAAACATCCTGTAGCGTCCTGCTTTGTCTGTTTGGCTTGCAGCTGCTGCCTGCATTCATGTATGTAGTCGGGTACTGTACATTCTACCCAGGCTAGTGTAAACAGTGACTAACTATGTAAGCGACAAATACGGCACAATTAAACCTTTTGTGAGCAAAAAAATAAAAACTGTCCAAAAGCGACACGGTATGAAGTAAGAGCATTTTATGTCAAAGGCTTATGTGGCAGTGTGGCTTATGGGTTGGCTTGTATCGACTACATGATGTAATATGAGGACATACGAACTGGAAAAAATTGGGAACCAAAGACACTGTGTGAGCCAAAACAAAAATCTCATCTATGTTAAATATCTGTCTGTATATTCAAGCAAGTGGTCATTCTATCTGGTAATAAAAAGTCAAACTGAATTCACAATATCCAAACAAGACACACAAACAAAAGAGAAATGTATACTGTAACAGATCCTTATATTATATGAAACTAATATTATAACTATATTATATTATATGAAACTAATCTACTGTATGTACAGTACAGCAGTTATTCCTTCTCTACACCATGTATCATTCCTCCAGCATTGTAACAGCTGTTTAGCATTTGCAGCAAATTACCGACGGCAAACATTTTGGCGACTGATTTTCTGAACGGATAGTTTGCACGGCCGCATGACAAACACAGTGCTCAAACTCACTAAAATGGGGCACGGTATTGATTCTGTTACTGTCACGATCTCTCTAAAACCCAGGGTCTGAAAATGAGAGCAAAGGGCACGTTGTCACTAGGGCAAATTTTTATGGGATTTCTTGTGCTGGTTGTCCAACCAGTCCAAGTACGTTTCAGTTGTCGAAACAGCAAATTTGGTTGTCCCAAGAAGAAAGATGTAGCAAAATAACAATGACCAAATGCGTACACTGAATGAAAGACATGTACAGGTTGGTTTGGTGAAGAGAACACCATGCTTTTGGGGAGATACAGGATTGTCATTTTACCTTTTTGAGGGTATTAAGTTTTAACGCAATCTGAATTTGATGTAAACAACTATTCGTCCGCCAGACCACTGCCACAGCTGATTTTAGTTGTCCAAACAGGAATCTGGTCGTCTGGGATGACCAAACTGCCATTACGTATTTGCCGTGTGGTTGTATCGTATTGCACTAAGCAGTCATGGGTTATGCTATTGGTTGGGATAATCACTATCAATATCCTCATATTGCCAAGATTTATATTTTCATATAACTTAGATTAAACCTGACCAAAAGGGGACCAAGGACCTTCAATCCTAATTTGCACAAAAATAGCTTTTCTTGCCAAAAAAAAAATCAATGGATTGCTGTGTTATAACTCACTAGCTGCAACCCCCCACAGACTACATAGGTCACTATAACATGCTTTTGTTGCCTGGCCTATCATGAAAGCAATCTCTCCAGTAGTGTTATCTTGCATTGTGTATATAGTGAGGTGATATACTGTATCACACAGAATGGGATCATGGGAATTATCATGTGAATGTCCCCACTGAGTACTAAGAGTATTTATATATACTGTTTGGTCCTTATAAGGTCAACTGAGGTCAGCAATCACAAACAGTCAAAGAGTTGCATAAGTTTTCAACTTGAGATGCTAACAAATGAGGAAATGCCAGCTTTTAAACCACTTGCACCAGATGAAAGGTAATGATCTTTGTTGCTGTTACTATATACTTATACAGGCAACAACCAATAGGATTCAGTTCATTCCATTGGCTAGTTAAGCAACTGAATATTCATAGATTGAATACCTGTCAGTCAATCACAGATTGGAAATCTTAATTTATCCATGCTATACAAATTACTTTCTCTGCAATACCTTTAGTGTTTAGGAACTGACTAAGCATTAATTTTTCTTCAAGTACAGTCAGTATTGCCTTCTATATGTTATACCACAAGGCATGACATGTTTGAAAGCAGTTTCAAGGACTCCTTTCTGGTCACCATAGTTTTAAGGATCACAGCAGTCAAAAGCTGCAGTCTAGCTCATTACTGCAAGTAGCTACAGTTGACAGTTTATCAAGTAGTTAACTATCGGAAATCTCATGTTCTTACTTGGTCCACAAATGAACTGAATTCCTTGCCTTGACGTCAGAGAAATGAATTTGAAGTAGTTTTGAATTTGAAGTGGTTTTGGACTTTGCCTTATTGCCCGCTTGTTGTACCACGGAAGGAAGGATGTAGTATCTGCTTTGATATCAAGCCAGTTATGTTCTTTCAGCACAACCATTCAATCGTAAAGAAATCAATAAACGGCACTGGATGTAGACAGAATCCGTCCTATTCATTAGCTTCCAGACAAATTGATCTGAAACCCTCATTGATAGCCAAGAAGAAGCTAACCAGATGAGGTGAAACATTTCAAAATTACAAAGCACAGTTTGAAAAGGAAAACTTCAAGTCCTTCAATTCACAGGCAGTATTTTTTTTGCTGACAGGGTACCCCACACCACAATTAACAGAATGTCCAGAAATTTAAGTTTAATTGTTATGCTGGGAAAATCAGGAGAACTGAAGGTGACCTAAAGTGTACTTAGTAAATTCAATTGATAAAATACATATTATATATGATCTAAGCCCATGAGAAAAGTGAACAAGTCCATAGGGGATTGTCTGTTTGTCTAGAGTACAATAGCTCAAAGTCCAAACATTTACAGCATAGAATATGAAATTGCAAATGCCAGAATAAACATAACCATCTGCTACCTTACGAACGGTTGGATACCAGTTGAAAACTTCAGACATATATGTCAAGAATTTTGTGTAAGTCAATGGAGTAATTAAGTGTGGTATGATACCTTTAAAGGTTACCAATATACATGTGTGAGTTAATAGAGTGCATCACTGTTTACAAATGTGGACAGGTAAGTTGAGTTGTGGAAAGAAATCATCGTGGAAAGGTCATTTCTAACAGCGTGGTTTGTTCCAAACAAATCAAACCCCTTCAAGTAATTGGAATTGATCCATTTAACTCCAGCGTTTACAGTTAACTGTGTGAAGGTGTTCATAACTGTTGAGCTGCCTCCATTCCCCCTCTCCCCCCCCCCCAAATCCCCCAGGATCCCATTTCTTTGTTTATGAAGTCCAAAACTAGATCCTAAAGTTGGGAATTTCAAGCAGGAACAGACTAGCGAGTTTCTCTACTGTACAGTAACTACTGTCCCTAGATGTATCTAGTCATGTACACACAGTTGTATGTACAACACTAACTGAAGGTAAAACTGAAATATTGCTTCCCAAAACCATTAGTCTAAAGTCTGGTTGTAAAAGCATGACAAGTTTCGAAGAAAAAGTTTGCATTAGAAAATTATGCAGTTCAAAAGATGTCTTTGCATTGACTTACCTTGATCTGAAATAGCAGATGCTCATTTAAAGTTATTATAGTTAATGACAACCAAAAAACGCCCTGATGGAAAAAATGATTTGTTATGATTTCAAGGCTGATTTTTGTAAGAAACGTTTAATGGACAACTGCCAGGCAAAGTTTTCTTGGTTACTGACCAACAAATGTAAAGTCCTATATTAAACAGATTGTAGAGGTACTGGTACTTATGCTTTCTGGAAATCTCTCAGGACCGATTTTGGTATCTACATGTGTGATGGAATATATTTGTCCCTCTTGGGCTATGAACTCTAACTCGAGTTAATTTATGCGGTATGGCATACCAAAATGGTCAAATTGCTACTGTAGAAACAAATCAAACAACTGTTTAACAATTTTTTTTTTTACATAGATATGTACCATTGTACTTTATAAGAGTTAAATTTCAGTCTTCAAAACTTCTACTGTACACAAAATTTGAATACAGTACTGTAAATTATTCCTCGATCAAAAATCAGCCCAGAAAATACTTTAAAGTTAGTTGTTGTCTGTGCACCTTTTTTTTTTAATAATATTTATACCATGAAATGGAAAAGTATGAAATGAGAGAAGAGTTTTGAATAACACTTTGGGTATCATTACCATGCTGTTTGTGCCATTCTGAACACCAAGCTGTAAACCAAAATTTTCAAAAGATGGAAGAACTCAAAATAACGGCAAAAACAAGAAGATAGATCGACAAACTTGCAGAAAGAGACTTTCAATCAGTGACAGAGCAAAATGAAATCTTTGCAGCACCTCAGGCCACTCAAGAAATCTGAGAGGGTGCAAATGGATTGCTACGTGTGGAAATATTGGGAAATGGTAAAAAACTCCAAAACTTCAATTTCATTTGGCTACAAGGGTAATGGATGAAGAGAAAGATCACATGCTAAATATATAATTCACTGCAAAAAAATGGAAGATTTTATAGGGTAGGGAATATGGGAATTGACAAAGTGTGGGTGTACACATGTCAACAACTGTGCATTTTGGACGATCTCTGGGAGTGAGAGGCCGATGGGAAAACTTGCAAGAACTTCACAACACATTATGCGAGCAATCAAATCATTTTGACCGACAACCTTTCAAGGCAGCAATGCTTGGAATTACATAAATTCGAAAAGTTCTGATATTTGTTGCTGAAAGTAAGCATTGACTGAATTGTCCAAATAAGAACTGACTGACTGCAAAATTAAGACAGGAACAGTTAGTCTGGTACCTTGGATTTCAAAAGTTCTGTAGAACATTTTGGGGATAAGAAAAAAGCTAGATTATGTGCTCGTACCTGCTTCTAGAACTGCAGTACTACTGTACTGTACGTTCATTTGTAAACTCTAATTGAAGCAAGGCATTGTGAAAATCATGTCTGATCACAATTTTCTTAAAGACATTTTCGCAACATACGCTCGTCCAACAGGAGTTGACGTTTGACCCTGTTAGTTCAACAATTTCTCATTATGCAAGGTCACAAAAGAAAATCAAAAGGAGCAATATTATATGTTAATAATATTCACATTCAAGCAAAGCGAAAAGTGTTATTATTTTACTCATGGAATTACAAGTAAAATTGCAGCTGTTGTGGGTAAAGGGTTGCCTTAGGATGCCACTTAAAACATAATGCATGCTCTTTTTTAATATGTTCAACAACAAAAAAGACAGGACAGTCTTACTTAATATCACATTTGGAAATCATAGAAATGATAAACATTTCATATTCAATATTAATGATCATGTATCATTTGTAGGATTACCCATTTGACCTTTGACCAATGCTACTTGATACGATACTTGAAAAAGTTTACCTCCCCCTCCCTCGGCCTCTATCCCCTGCCCTACCAATATTCGGAAGCTAGCACGAGCTTTAATGACACACAAATCTCATCTACAGGTAACAGTGAAAGTACTGTAGCCTACTGTTGCATCTGTAGATCTGTATCTGTTCAGTAGAACAACACATTTTTGCAAATTATACCTCTACACATGTAAACCAAGTATACGAAACATTCATGGACTCTGAGGTGTTGTTAGACTTTGCTCATGTCTGCAGGATACCAGGCCAAACGAGCGTTTAAAACATTCAATCTCTCAAAGACAGATTTTTCTTCACAGTCTGGGTGGCGGCTATTCATGGCAGGCATCTATACATAGCGTTATTATGATGATTGAGTTTTGCCTCTCGCTTTCATGTGAACAAACCACTGTACATACATGAAACAGAAAATATATATTCACCAATCTTTAATGATCTATACATGTCAAATGTTAAAAATGATCAGACTTTCATACCTTGAGCTGATTATCAATGATGGCCTCCAATTCCTCCCTGAAAGCCTGGCTGTTGAGGATGAGGGATACCCTCTTGTTCCGCTCCATCTCTCTCATGTCAAACTTGATGTTTGCAGGTCTCTGCATGTCCCGTATGGTCTCTGGGTCTTCAATGTTGTCGATGGCGCGCGGCTTCTCGGAGACTTCGCCCTTGTTTGGCGTGCCAGAGTCGATCTCGTTCTCATTTGGTAATACATCCGCCATGGTGCTGATCTGACCTGGCTCTCGGTGTTAATCTGCAACCAATGACGAGAGGGCGGAAAAAAATCGGTTAACAAACCTGCAGTGTGCAATAGGTTGTACAGTCTATAGTAGCTTAAAGTAGCTCAGTTATATTTCCTTTGTTTTGCTCTTTTCTTCTTTAAATATGAGCGTGAAATGAAAATAGATAAGGTACAATATTCCAGTTCGAGGTAACCCTTCAGGTCCTTTGGGAACTATTATAAAGCCTACATACAAACACTCAGTCAACCATGACCAACCCTTTATTGTGCACAGCTACCTAGTCTGTCTGGGGTATTGTACTAGGAACCTTGATTTCTTCAAATGCTTCCTATAGCCAAATTGTTCTTACTACACTCACTGCATGTACTCAACCAACTGTTGTAGTACAAATCAATTATTCAATGCTCTTTTATATCCATGATACAAAAGACCCATTACACACAACATGAGGTGCGGGAAGACCGCAACCACTCAGAAGTCCCTGCTTGATCTCTATTTGACATAGAGTAAATTATACAAAAGCTGATGAAGTGGCAGAGAATGAGAAGAGGAGGATGGACAGTAAAAAGAAGATCTGTGCCTGAAGTAGTAAATCTGCTAGGGTCAAAAAAACAACAAGCAGAGATTATTTCTGCAGTTCACATGCACATACTGAAAAGCAAAGCAGATAATCTGATTGGCATTGGCAATTGACCAAGAAAACAGGCCTGAATAAAGGAAATTCCCAGGGTAGCCTGTGAAAGAAAAAACAAGCCTACAGGCCGAAAGAATATATACACATTATTTCGACAGTTAGACAATGAAGCTACTGCATGTGTGTATATATACTGAGCACCTCTACAAAGCTCTGAATTAGAACAGGCTGGCTGGCATGGACTGCCAAACACTGAAGTACAATGGTATTTGAACAGTTACAAGAATGAACAGAGTGTACAGTAGTGTGTTGCACCTTTCGCTATGATAGCAACTCAATTAAACAAACTACCTTACAGATTTCACTGTGTTTCCTTAGAACTCCAAAAGTACAAACTCATCAATATTCATACCATACACTCATGCAAATTACCCAGTAAGTACAGTACTGACTGTAATATGACTGTAGCATACTATACATTACATCCACTGTAAGTATTAGGAGACCACTTTAGAATAGAACAAATGTGCTACACGAGGTACAGTAGAAGATGCACAAAAAGTATGGGGATAGTAACAATCAAAGAAAACAGCGATGACGATGTTATTTAATATTTTACTATCTCTCTTCTATACTAGCCCAAGATCTCACTTACTGTACATCCAATGTGTACTGTATATCATGTATAGTGATGTGTGTACTTTATCTGCTAGCAAGAAGCTGAGCAGCTATTTACCACTCCCTGCAGCTACTGCCCTTCTCTCTAGTGCATAATCCAAGGCTAGCTGCAATAAGTTATCTTCCTAATTTGACTCCTGCTGGTCAGGTATAGTGTAAAGATTCTGACTTATCTTCACCCTCCTGTGAAGGCGTGAGGTGTCAACCATGATCAGAATAAATTTATTGTCACTGGTCCAAGCAGCTACAAGCCATTGAAAATGGAGTTTACAAAGCTATGGGAATGAGACCCCCCCCCCCTTCCATTGGCTACCAGATGACAGAAGGTGAATATTTTAATTCTGAATGGCAAATGATTACTTCAGGGGGTGGAAAGCATTTTCAGAGGTAGATTTTGTTAGGGGCGTCATCAAGCTTACATTATTCAAGCGTCACATTTTGCTAAGCAAGAAACATTAAAATTGCCAACACAACTAGAGACAGTACCTCTATGCTCTCAACTGGACAACAAAATCCCCCCGTGAGTATTGTATTTTGGAACTCAAAAGGGAAACTGGTTCATCATGTGCAGTAACTTCTACAACATCAATGTATTGTACATGGGTACCAGGTGGGTACTGTAATATATTTTTCAAATATAAACTTACATGGTTTTGATTGGTTCTATTCTTAATCCTGGTTTCCAAAATTCTTATATCAGAAGCAAACTGATGTCCAAAATTTAGGTTTTTGTAATTGTCACACACTATTCAAACATTTCAGCAAAACTAAATGTAGAAAACATGTCCAAATGTAACCATTCTGCCTGTTTGTCTGGTGTGCAATTAAATAGGCTAAGCACACACACAGCAAGAGCAGAGGCAAGGCAAAATGCTATTAGATCTTTTTAACTTACTCCCTACAATAAATTTCCAAAATTAGCAATATGTGCATTGTGTAAATAGTTCTGTTCAAAGGGCTAATGGCTCCTGCAATATTTTAACTCTATGTATCTTGAGGAACTTAAGACTAGCATTTTAATAGAACAGTAGTGCACATACCAAGAATGAAACCAAGCATCTACTGTATGTAACATGTTAATTAGCTTTGTCAAGGAACTTAAACCAGGGCATAGCACTATTTAGAGTAACTTGATATGTTAACACTGTTTCAGTGTTTGAGACCATATAAGTTTCATACCATAATGGGGGAAATCATTCCTACTGAACACAACACAATTTATACTAAGATATATAATTTAGCTATGGATCCATGATTATTCAACTATCCATCCAGCTAGAGCATAATTGATATAGTAAGTTATAGTACATCCAAGATGGAGGAGAGGAGGGTGTAGGAAGATTGATACTGCAAAACCTTAACAGTTAGTACCACTTAAGTAACCTAAATTGTCTACATTAACATGTACTGTACTACATAGCTTTAAAGAGCATGGAATAAATTAACATATCTGAGGATCAAATGCTCAATAAATGTCATATAATTAGACTTTAAAAGCTTTCATATTAATTCAAAATTTCCATCCGTTAGAAGTACTTTAGCTAATGCAAAACACTCCAGACATGGTTTATCCAAGGTTTCAATGTGCCTGGTGTAAACATATCCATTATTCTCAGACAATGCCCTACAGGGGTAAGGTTGCACTACCCTGCTGTGTGTGACCAGTTGTCTACAAACTTTTCCTGTTTT
>KN891106.1:9564-24854 GCA_000934455.1 Apostichopus parvimensis
GGGGGGGGGGGGATACATGTCCTCTTGCTTACCTTGGCATGACCTTTGCCTTTGACCTACTTTCCAATGTGTTCATCAGATACAGATGATGTCCATAGTATAGCACAACTGACTAATGCTTCTAATCTGCTATTAGATCCATACAGATTTCGATTAAGCTTCAAACTTTCAGTTTTGTTCGAAAGTAGATAAAAAGTACTGAAAACCAGATTTTGGCATTGAAGTTAAAGCTTTAATACTTTCATAATACCAGTGTGACCTCAGCTTTCAATTGGATTTCCTTTTGGGAAATTTGCTCTTAACGATAAAATAAAGAGAAAAAAATATTGTTAATTGCATTTTAAGTTGGAATTAAATTTTATACCCATGTGGTCATTTTTGTTGATTAAGCCTAGCCAATAAATATCAGAATGGGAAAAGGGCTAATTGTAAACGACGATATCAAGCAACCTAACCAACAATAGTACTTAAGTGTTTTTCTCTAGGGGGAGGGGGGGGGAGATACATGTGCTCTTGCTTACCTTGGCATGACCTTTGCCCTACTTTGGTACTCAGCAGCCAATGGGGTTCACGAACTTCCATCACATGACTGTCAGCTGATATTCACAAAGTATTGCGAGTAAAGTGTTCAAAAAGTGGTGGGGTGGGGGATGAGGAGGAAGGGTAATGAGGAGGGTGAAGGAGAAAGATAAGTCTACCATTAACAGGCATGCGTTAGTAAATGGGCACAGGTGAGACTGGTTCGTCTTCTTAGATTTTTCAATAAAATTGTTTCTTTGTTATACAATGAACGTCTTCTTGAGCATTTCAAGATTTACAGCCCACATTAGCATGGAAAAAAGTGCTAGTTTTCAAAAGTACCTTAAAGGGTCAGGTCCACCGCTAATATTGAATGACTAGATATCTGTGTGGCTGACAAATGCTTGTTGAAATTTGAGCATGATATGGCATAGCTATGGCGGTGGGGCATAACCCTTCCCCAAATATTTTTCCCCTCCCCAAAATGATCAGAAAATGATTTTAGAAAATAGGTTCTCCTGCCTGCTCCCCTCTGCCCCCCCCCCCCAAAAAAAACTTTGGGCTAGCTATAACCCCCTGGCATTGCTGGCCATATTAGACTGCCTATCATATTTGGGGGCAATGCCGATGACCTTTAAGAATTTATCAACCCATATTGAAACTTTATTAGCCCACATTCATGGTTTATCAGCACACATATAAGTGTTTAATACCCCACATTATGGCGTAACCAATATTATAGAATTCCTGGTATTTATGCAAGTTTTATCCCCTTTCATAGTCGTTAATGCTTAATAAGAGAACAGACTTGCAAGAAAGGGTCTTCTCTAACTTACAGACTGTTCCTTTCATAGACATCCCTTGCAGTTACATTCAAGCAGTTAAATTTGTGACGAACTGAAGAATCAGATCCAGTCTTAAAGGCATTGAAGACTCGCCCCAAACTGCGTGCCACCCTCTAAAAAAGTTAACTTTCCGTTGCTTGCAAGTGAAGTTTTTTTCTTGTCGCTACAAAATGCAGACAGTAATGAAACGTGATACCTTGTTATCTATTATCTGGACCTGAGATGTCCATCGCTGCTATGTACACTGTGCTGTGGGTATTGACCGTAGCTGCATGTATTGACTGTACACTAAGTGTCTAATTACGGACGGTAGCAAGCTGTGTGTGTATTTTCTGGGATCGATGGTGGTGCCTAACACTTTTGTTACACCTCATTCGAAACTAGGTCAGATTACTGGCATCAGATGTTTCTTTGTGCGTGAGTCTTCACTCCCTTTAAAGATAGGATTGTACTGGCAATGTGTATTCCATGAATACTCTTGCCTGTATGAATAACACCTATTGACGCAGAAAAGAATAAAAATTCCACAAACGATTCACCATTTGGTTACTCTTTATTTCTTAACAAAAGATCAAAAGGAAAAAAGAAGAAGAAACAAAATGTCTTAAAAATGGAATTTCAAAAAACCCAAGATTGAATTTGTATTTTCATATGGAAGACAATAGGACAAAATGGGTTAAAAACAATACGTCATACCAAAAAAATGACTGAACTCTACGGGCGAACGGTCAACATTGTTCCTCTTTTATAAATCTGATGTTACTAACGGAGGGTGTCGGATGGGACTATAATACAAGGAGGTATCTATACATGGGCATCTCAAATAACAGTAACATTGTTTTATCTTTTTCGCAACTTCCCACAAGCAAAAATTTACTCATTCATTTATAATTATTTTGTGTGTTGTTTTGTGTGTTGGATGTGTTCATGACAGTACTAATTTAAAAAGTGGCCTTCTTTTAAGATTTGGTGCTTTATTTGGTAAACAAATGTGAATTTAACACCAGTTTGGAAGTTTTGCTTGGTTTAAACCATTACTCAGTAGGGGGGGGGGGGAGAGGGGGGAATTCAAGGGCAAAGAGTAAAATGTTATTCATATTTAGGTATAAAGCCATACTTATTACAAATTATTACACACTCATATATGTTTAAACCCCAAATCATGCGAGCCTGTTGATTTCTTTACGGTGCTTATTTTAAGTAAGCTACTACTGATACACACCAAAAGTTTAGAGATATATACAGTTACAAGAGAACCCTTCCATTAACACGGTAACTATATATGAATATTCATTTACCCAACGCAGAGATCCGAGTATAGAGCTGTTTTGCAATTCATGTCTGTGACTACACCAGGTGTTCACCAATTGATTAGTGTCACCCAAAGTGTAAACTATGAGTTACACAATTTGACTTTATCATCCTTTACATAACATTAATTATTCACGTCTAGGAGTTCATGAATATTCATAACTAATAACTATTCATTCTAGTGGTATCCAATCATGTCTCAATCTCACCTCCATATGATTGAACAGAAAGGATATGTCTAAGTTTCGAACACAGACAAAACTGCCCCTGTTTCCAAATAAATCTAAGTAAAATATTACTGTCAAAATTTATACGATTCACCGTGTAAAACTCATTTCTTTTCTTCATTTTGCGAAAAACAATAACCCCAAAGCGACAAGAGTTTATAGGTAATCATACAATGTCATGCAGAAACTGAATGAAGTGTGCGACAAGGTAACAAGATGAAAAGAAATCTTTTGGCTGCAATATTTACAATAAATGCAAATTCAATACATGCATATATAGATTAATTCATGAAAAGATCACTTCATGACAACCAACTTGTAGCAAAAAGGGAAGGGAAGGCAAAAAACCTCTATTAAAATGGTGGTGGGTGCGAGGGAGGGGGGTAGGGGGGATTGATAATGACTATAACCTAAATAAGGGTCAACTGCCTCCAGTAAGCTCCAGCTGAATCTAGTAGTAGCGATATATTACATCTGGCAATCCTCTCTATCTCTCTCGGCTAGTATCCACTCTTGCCAGAGTATCGTTTCACGCTGTGAAGACAAAGAGACACAAACAACTTTCAAGAGTGACGTTGGTCATCACAGAAATGAATCAAGAATTACGACTACCTCGATCAATAATAATTGCCAATGCAATGAATGCTCCTGTGGCAGACATCATGAAGACATACATGTTACAGTCGTGGTTAAATATTATAACACTGCTAGTTGAAAACCCACTTTCAGGTTTCTTCCTATTTCAAATTTCTAAACTATGGTGGGTTTTAATGGGTGACATATGTCTGCTGCCAGATAAATATTGATGGGTTTGTGATTATGTCATCGTGAAAGATGTTCGTCAAAAGCTCAAATTTCTGTCTTGATTTACTCGCCTTGGTTTGGACATTGAAAAATGATTATAATTGGAATGCGATAAAATTGAATGTCTGCCATAATTGCTTTCAAAGAACTCCAAGAGTTCCAAGATTTCAGCCAATATTCTAATTGTTTGTAATAATACGTTACTTTCCTCTGTGGGAAAAGATATCATTACATTACAAAGAAATTTCAGTTCGCCATGATGATGTCACACAGTTTGGCTGTGTTACCAGATGCCTTCATAAAATTGACAAAAAATTGAAATTTCTATCTGTGCAAAATGACATGCTATCATGAAAAATGGCTAATTTTTAAGGGTAGAGGTTATGCTTTATATATATTTGGGAGAAGCATGACTACTTGCTAATGGGCAAGATTTCAAGTTGTCTTGGGTATATAAGCTGCTAAAAATGAATGTTATGAAAACCATATGTTAATGTATGCAAGTGTCTAGCTACCAATGAAGAAGACTCCAACCTAACCCTACTACCACAGAGTCAGACTTCCATCTGGGGCTAGGGCGAGGAATATTCAAGTAAAGAGCATTTAAAGTTTTTATTGTCTGCTGAGTGAATTGCTCGAAAGAATGGCGATAACTCCACAACAAATGGTAGATTATTATACTGTCGTTTCTCGTCAAACGAGGTTGCTACAGTCGGCGGCCTGCTTCCAGCGTAAAAGTTCTCTCAAGTTATTTAAACAATGTTCCTTTCCGATGAGATAACTGCTCTGTATTCTGTCTTGTTTCTTTCACTCCTCTCCTGTTGTCCATTGAGCCTCGATATAAATGTTTGGTATTCACAATCTGTTGTACCTTTATCCTATCGGTCGGCTGCTGGCTTCAACAATCAGATTTTCCGGTTTGCCACAGCCGTTTATACGAGCACACCTTCTAGCCTTGACAAATATTTTCTCATCTTCTATAATACAGTGCATGCTGAAGTTTATCCAGTTAGTAGCTTGCATAAATAAAGGTTAAGTTACATGCACAATCTACATAACCAAAACAAGATGCTTTTTTTTTCTTTTTTTTTTGTCATTCTGTTTTCAGAAGTAAAATAAGTCTGCCCCCCCCATCTCCCCCTGCAAAAAATCTCCATGCAAACATTTTGGCCAAATGTCGTTATTTGAATGAAAGATGTTAAATGCAGAGGGACTTCATAAATGACCATGGTATCATAGAGAATGTGGCAAATGACTTTTGAAACCTGACATTTTCTTTAATCTCTTCATTTTTGGCCCGTTTTAGATTGCTCTTTTCTCTTCAAGAGCAAATGATTTTTGTGTTCTCTACCTCTCGGGGGGCACACGACCACCCCCGCTGTCATGATTGCAGATTGTTGATACTGCTTTCAAAGTTCAAAGGTTACAAAAGGGCAAGGCTGGCTGGTGATGATGATAAACGTCATTCAAAATGCAGTTTGCATATCGGGTTATGAGATGAGCGAAGAAAAGCAAATGGCATTAATATCTCTTCTCCAGAGGCAGGTGATGGGTTACAGATGCAAAGGCCGTTACCCGTCAGTGGCCGACTGTGATTTTTTGTTGCTCTTGGAATTTCCAACAACAAAAAAATCACCAGTCTTCCATGACGGGCAACGGATGGAAGTTAGTCTTGGTGATGGCGTATGCAAAATTAGCAAAAGGATGGCAAAAAGTAATCAAAACTTTTAATAAAAGAGAGGTAAAATATGTGTGTGGTGAAGGCACTTCCAGAAGAATAGATGCACTGTGATGCTCCAATCCTACTACACTAAGGCAAGTAGTTCTCCGTGAGTTATGAAGCGGTTTTATCCTGTCGTTAGACATACTAGTTTAGGTGGCACTAGCACTACTGCAGTTTGAATCGATGAACAGTAATGATGCTAACTTCAATTTGCTCTTTACTTGAATAATTCCCTCCCCAAACCCTCTATGACAGGGTTTGAAGTTAGGGATGAAAGTCAACCTGGTTTAATTAACTCCTCCAGTAACCAGTTTTTACTATGTAAGAGCTAATGACTCCATGAATGCAATTAAAGGATGGATGGACTTAATGCAAGGAAATAATTTTGCATATCTCAAAAGAGACAAATAACCTTCAACATGATTATTTTGAAAATGGGACAATAAAATTGGGAAGTTTAAAAATTTCAGTTGATCACAACATAATTGGACATGATTGGAAACAATTTATTTCTCATGTCCCTCCATCTATCCACCCTAAACATGCTACTACACAAAAGCATTTTGGGTGCAAAATCACAACATTTTGGGATCCTAACTCAAGACAAGAGCTTTTTCAAGCTACAGACTAGGTTTCTGTCTCGGGGGTAAGGTCATCATATCCCCGTACAAACGTTTTGATGAATTTGTTAGGAACTGACGTAATCATATAATGATCTTGTTAGACATCAGTCTCAGTGAAGGAAGGGATAGGGTTGTTACTCAAGAGGATGGATTGCTTTCATGTCGGTTATTTTGCACTGTTAATTTCCTAGCACAGCAAACTTGGTTTAGTAAATTGTTATCGTACTTTTCTTTTATTCGTCCGTCCGTGCATGACACCTACCTCAGCTGGAGCAGATACTGAGCATTAGTGATCTCTTCCTCGTCTCCAGAGATGGTGATGATGCGATCGTTCGAACCCGGCAGGGCCTCCGCTATCTTGATCTTGGCTCCGGAACGACGACGGATCTCATTGATCCGTTCACCTCGGGTACCGATGATGGATCCAGCCAGCTGTGTATTTAAATATACAGCGTGCAGTGTTTAAAGGAGTTGGTGAAAGGTCACGGATGAACACGGATGGACTGGTTGTCATGGGAACATTATGAGACCCATCTCTTGCTAAGCATATCAAAATACTATTTTATCACAGTGAGGAGGATAATAAATGACTCTTCCCCCCACTCCCCCACACCCAGTTATTCCTACCAGTGATACAGCATGAACTTCATGAGCCCAATCCCAAGTTTTCCCCTACCAGTGTTATCAAATGGAAACTAACTAGTCTTGTATCGTGTTACCCATACCAATGTTCCTAGCTCACAGTGAGGCTACTGAGACCATTCTAGGTTACCAATACCAGTGTTACTGCATCTCATAAGCCTGACACTTAAAACCTTGCACTCGGTCTCTCTAGAATTCAATCTTTATTCCACATTCATCTACAATTTCCATCTGCGTACTGTCTTCCTCTCCGTGAATGCCCTATGAAGTTAGTATTTTTGTACCTTTCTGAACTGCATTCCCCCTCCCCGCCCCCCACCCCCAATCTTTTGACAAGAGGCAGTAACCTGACATTGCTAGATTGGGTCACTGATAAATGCTACATTCACCTACACAAATCTAGAATAGATATGCAAGTCAGTTTTAAATGTGTTGAAAATTCAAGCTCTATATTCTAAACCCGGCCTTAGGTCAGCCAAAAAAAGACCCCTAAAAGATTCAGACAAATGGAACAAATATTTGCATAATCTCAGGCAGCCAATCAAGGGAGTCACGTTCACTACATTTGGGGCCATACATTTGGAGGTAAACAGGAAACCAGGGGTGGCGGGAGATCATCAACGACACCCTTGTCAGACATTATTCACATTATTCAAACTTCAGGAAAAAACCAACGGTTTCTCCACTTTTTAATCAATTCAATTTAGGGTACTGCCAAGTCATAACTCTGAAAACGAACAGATCGTCCGTATGTAAAAAAAAATAAGTCTTTGGTGTACTCACGTCTCTCGGGATGGTGACTTGGGTGAAGTTCTCGCCTTCTTTCTCACCTGCAAGTTAGACGGGTAATGTTAAATATTTAAAATTGATTTATTTTTATATTTTTATTATTTATATTATATTTATTTGAATTTAACTTGTAAAGCATCATCATTGAACAACTATTTCAAGTAAACTGCATTTTCCTGTAATTCCTCAACTTGATAGTAAATTTACTCCTTTATTTACTCTTTTCGTATCTTTGTTTTTGTTTTACGGTACAGCGGACAAGCACATTTTTTTTTATTTGAATCTGGGAATTGTAGAGTGAATGTTGGACAAACTCTAAAAACCAAATTATCCACTGTATTAGTGATGGTATCAAATTCATAGGTCAATTTGTGAATAATTGAGAAACCATACATTATTAAAATGAGAGGCAAATAAAATTACCTTCAAAAGTCTTCTCACCGAATGAGAAGTTGTCTGTGTCCTGTTAACAAGATAAGAAGTAGAGTCACATATCACCATTGGATCTAATCTCACCAAGTCAATGATCACAATGCATTAAGAGTGTATGAACTTGATAAAAATACATTTTATCCCTTTCCCCTCCCCCCCACCAGCCACCACCGCCCCCCCCCAATAAACCAAGAGGTATTTCTATTCTGGCATCACGCAGATTTATGCGAGCCAATTATATTTAATTTATATTTTATAACTGCATACTCCACTCAAATTAATATTTGTGATTAAATTAACCCATCACTTTCCCAAGGATCACATGAAGTTATTATTTATTCATCGTTCTCCTTTTTCCCCCTTGAGATACAAAGAGACTCCTCCTCTCCATCCCTCTCATCATCAATTCCTCCTCACCCCCCCACCCCCCACCCCCCAACGTCTCCAAGTTCTTATCACATGATGATTCATACCGTAATCTTTGCTTCCAAAGAGGAAAGCGCTTGTAATTGTAGTCAAACTTCTACCTATCTTTATCATTGTAGGGGATGAATTTTATAATTATAGAGGTTTAACATCTACTATACAATAAAAATGCCAATTTCTCTGGTGATTTCCCCCCCCCCCCCAAAAAAAAGGATGAATTTTCAACAATTTTTGGGGGGTAAGAAAGATGTGGTGATCCTCTGATTAATCAACAGTGGCCTATCAATTATGGTATAAGACTCACCCTATCGCGAGAATAGTCAAACTGTTCGCTGTAAAATTAGAAAGAGAAAGAAATATGACTTGTAGTGGGTTGAGCAAAAGGCAGGATTGTCGTGATTAAATTATCAAATCCAACAACCGGTGAAATGTTAATATTTGCAACAGCAAGTTTTCAAGATGGTACCACCAATATATTATCAATGATAAAGAATCTATTGCAACAAGAGTAAGACAAAAATGAGCACACATATAATAACATTTTCATTAATACCGATAAACTGAAAGCGTGAAATAATCCACTGATTCTTCTACCTTGTCCCTTCTTTTATGTAATCCTGAATCAAGTCAAGAAACAATTTTTTTTTCATGCAAGTACTGAGAGCAAACTGTGACTTACTTCATCCCCCTCCTTTGGCCTCTGTTACCACCACCGCCTCCTCCACCACCACCTCCTCCTCCACCACCTCCACCACCACCGCCATAGCGGCCCATGTTCTGACGGCCACCTCTCATCAGGAATGGCGGGCCACGTCCACCACCACGTCTGTCCGGGCCGCCCATTCGGTTTGGAACGGGTGGGAAGGAGTTGTAGCCTTGTGGGATATCCAGGACGTAGTGGCCTCCATAGTTGCCCCCTCCATAGCAGAATGGATCATAGAACTGCACAGGTCCTTTGATGGGTGCCTGATGAAAGTAGAGAAGACCTCAACTGAACGGTCTCATATGTAAGATGCTGCAGTTAACTAGCGTAACATGCACAATCAATGCATCTCTCATACTAACGTAGAGAGAAGAGGAAAACATTTCTGAATAAAAAGTTGCATATCCAAGCACCAATCCTTGTTATGGCTACCACTGTTCGTGGAAGCAAAATGGCGCCACACCCACAATGATTCTAATTGGGCCACACCCACAATGATTCTACTGAGGCCACACCCACAATGAGTCTGATTGTGGCCTTTTTTCTCTTTTTTTATACCTTCCTTAGTAACCCTCCCCTCTAAGACTTTTCAAACAACTCTTCAATAAACTTGATGCCACACTATCCTGGAATGCATGGAATACAATGCATGGCAATAAGATCTAATCTCCCTCTATAAATATTACCAACAAGAAACAAAGCTTACCTCTTGAACAACTTTCAGAGTCCTCCTTATGCCTTCGACCACCAACGGTGCTGTTCCGTTGAACTGTACGACCCTCTCCGACGAGTTAGGGCAGCACTCTGTGTACACTTTAATCTGGGCCTTTGATTTCTAAGAAAAGAAAAGAAAAGAGTGAGGCATAAAATAGAAGGTACAAATAGTCAAACTTTTTTTCTGAACTTTCATCTGAGCCAGTAGCACTCTTAGCTGGTGACTGACTACACAACTACAATATAAATAATGATGGTTTCTAGAAATCTGCCTCACATTGCAGCTGCATAGCGGTCATGAAAATCCATTATCGATGTGCTGAACAAAACTATGTCTGCCCTTTCACAGAGGATTTAAACGATACTCAAGTAGGAGCTCTGTCTTAATTTTGCTCGTTTTTCGTACGGCCTAAAATAGGAAACCAAGTGTTTCCTTGTGGACAAAGGCATCCAGATAATGCTACCTTCAGGTAATCAGCTGGGTTGATCGGGAGATAAACTAACCTCTCTGAGCTCTTTGATCTTGAAACCTGCCCTGCCAATGATTGCTCCAGCTGAACTCTGGTGGACTAAGAGGCGGGCCTCGCTATCTCCATCCTCCTGCTGTCGCTGCTGCTGCTGTTGCTGCTCTTGTTGTTGTTGTTGCTGCTGACGTCTTCGCTAGATGGAGAAACAAACGGAGCGACAACAAAACATTATTTTAAAGAAAAACAGTCTTGAGTTTCAAGGTAAATGTTTTGCCCACTCAAACACCCATCACGTTTTCATGACAGCGAGAATGTGTGCGTGTAATCATATCAAGGTATTAAAGGGAAACAAATACCGTGACAGTTCAAAACGATTACTTGGAGAGGGAGATCGATTACACTGGTTCTGTCACATCTCTGTTCTTAACGATAGTCTTGATACAATATTCATTTCCATCATGTCACCTTAGACTAGACACTCAATCTGACAGCTAAAAGAACTCACTGCGTAAATGAAACTTCTGCAAACCTCACCTATCTGACATCTCCTAGCGGTCTCAAGAACGAGTCTTACTTCTCCAAGAGAAGCTTGACTTAATCGTGAACCAGAATGACAAAACTGTTTCATCTTGACCAGAGTAAAAGGAACAGCCCTAAATTCTACGACAGTTTACAGCCTTCCCGAAATCAGCGGGATCACACCATTAACCTTATAGCATTGCGAGTATTTTAAGAATCATGTTAAAATATCGTTGTGATCTTTGAAACTCATCAAGCAAAATGCCAAGACACATGTTAGGCAAATTTATGACAAAAACAAAAGGTCCGTCTATGCATCCTCTGAAATTTAATTTGATCTTAACGACTCGTTCTCATTTACAAAAGAACAATAGCACATCCTCTCAGACTAATTGATCAAATCAAACAAGCTTACCCCTCCTTCCTTCAAGAATGGCATCATGTCTTCTAAACATCCCATCACATCACCAAACTTTCCAGAAATGGTCAGTACACTATATTAAAAGAGAAAAGTTTGACCATAATTAAACATTGAGAAATCGTTATAAAGTGCATGCAGTGATGATGTATTTGCTCTTTGTTAGGGCCCTATGCTATGAGACTACCCTTGCGATGGCTTCCAAAACTAACCGAGGATCAAAAAGCTTAGAAATGGCAAACAGCTTGTGGGGTATAACATATGAAATATTTTAGACCTTCAAACTCACCCTGCTGATCATTCTTCAATTGAATCTGACCCTCTTTATGACCTAAATGTTACATATCGACAATCCTCCCCGCCCGCCCCAACCATCCCCGGTAAGCCCCCCTCCACAACCCTTCTTCCAACCACACCCCTGAACACGAAACCTGAAGTATTCAAACTAACAATGAAAAACGTAGCCTTATGTATTGGCCATTCAAAATGCCTGATTGACAATTTGCATATATAATACTAGTTAGTTGAAATATTCAAACATAATTACAGGGTATTTTAAGAGATTTGTAACATTACAAGAAAGCCATGAGTATTTTCCATTTTCTTTTTCCTTCTTTTTTTTCCTTTTTTTTTGCCATGTGAATTCAATGTTAGATAAATTGTAAAGTACAACAGAAACCATACTGTGACTGGCTGCAACATAACAGGCTGACAGAATAGAGTAAATCTGATAATTTCATAGGTTACATCACATAAGCTGCTGGATCATAAAGCATCGAGTACAGTATGAGCAGTAATAGAATGTTATAGAACCTAATAGAGGGCAAACAACATCCACAATGAGTTGTTAATATTCCTTTCACTTCAGATAATGGCATGCAGAACATATTGGCATATATACTTTTACTAATACCAGGGGTTTTGCTTTAGAGATATTCGGTTGTTATACAAAATTCTGTAGCTTTTCCGGAAAAAGAAATAAAAATTCTCTTTGTTATATTAAATACCTTGTGAAAACTACTCGACCTTAAAGATAGCGAATGAATAATACATATTGAAGAAAAATATCGGACCGCAGATTTATGCGAGGACGACAAAGTTTTAGAGCACCATGTTATGGAGCTTACTGAGCATTTCTCTCTCTGTTACTAGAAAAAAGCTTCTCCTGCTATCATCTATCTATGAAACATCAAATCCTCTTCTGAAGCAATAAATTAATGTCTGTTTCATTTCCAAGTCCCATCTCCCCTTTATAACCTCATCAACAATTTTTTTAAAATCTGTTACGCATCTCCTGACACACATACATCTTAAACTAACAAATCATGTTCGACATGTTTTATTCAGGTTTTTTAACACCCCTTTGAGACTGTTTTCGGTCAATAGCGATACAGAATTTAGAAAAAGACGCAAATCCATGTGAGAGCAGAGAAACCCACCAGTATGCCAGTAAAATTTTAATGTTTGTCCACAAATCGCCATTTTTCTTTCTTCTCCCTCACCCCCCCCCCCCCAAACACCGCATCATCTTACCCAGATTTAACATGGAGTGATACAAAATTCTTCAAATAACCAAAAAAAGCTACGACATATATGAGCCGCCATATGCTGAACTGAAAGCACGTGTTCGACTTACACATTACCAAAAGCAATTACCAATATGCATTTAGTACTGTTCTGAAATATTCTGTGAATGATAACCTGATAAACTGACCAAAGCAACACTTAACTGTAAATATTAGAATGTTCTCTGTACAATTTATGTTTCCCCTCGCCCCCCCCCCCACTCCACAAAACATCACCGGTCCCCATTTTCCTTCCTTAAATTACAAAAATAAAATAAAATAAAAATAAATTGCTTAGAACCTGCATGTATGAATGGCTTTCACTAGCAACTACCGCATATATATTTCATTGGTCATGCAAGTAATATTATGTCATTCAATTTTTTTTTCAGCTGATAAAAACGTAAAAAGTAGAGGGGGGGGGGGGTATGACCACCCACCTTTAGAGATTTTTCTTTGCTTATGATAGACACCTATTGCCTCACGATGGACACTCCTTTTTATTTAACTTGAAAAGAATATTGTTGAGGTGCATTGTCGTAAACCATCAGTAACTCTACCCTTCCTTCTTGCTTGCATGCATTCATGATTCTTATCCCTGCCCCATTCCTTCCTCTCCTTTCCCTTCCCTCCCCAGTCTGTCCCTCCCCTTCCACCTCAACAATTCCCGACCACCTCCGTCACTTACATTGACATTTGGGCATTGCTGTAGCGGTAAATCTTAACTCAAACAGTTTAAACAACAATGTTTAGTCTCTGAGTATTAATACAGAGGAGTGGTCCATTAATAATGTTTGGGATCCTACCTGGGAATAATATCTTAACCTAGCTTTCCTTTCTGGAATATCATAACGGAACCCACTCACTCTCTCATGCATTGCTGAGTAGCTGTTCCCTGAATATAACCATACTTTCCACTCATGTTTAGCAGCTGAAGGTAAATCATAATTTCATAAAATCATAATTAATCAGCAGCTGAAGGTAATCCATAGACTGCCTAACGACGATCACGACGCTACCTATATTTATCTTAATACCTACGTTCTATGAATATAAACCATATCGACTAAGCAACATAACCGTATATCCTAGCAACACCTCCGACATGATTCCATCTGAAACCCTCCCGCAGAACTAAGTCATTTTAGTCATCAACGTCATTCATTGTCAAGCCGTTCACACATCTACTTACAGAGGAAAATTTACGCCTTGTGGTTTTTTTCCTCCTTCATATTTTTTTTTTATACATACAGTATATGTTTTTTCCTCCACTCCCATTTTTAGATAAACATCTACATAGTTACGTATATTGATCGTTATGTGTATTGATCGAAATGCTGCCTGCATACTCAATATGGCTCTATTCAGCAGTTTTCACCAAACAATATAAAAAAAAAACTACCTGCACTTCTTATAGCCTACTGACACGCCGAAATTAAATTTTCAAGCAACCCCGGCCTAGCTTTGATATCAAACTATGGGGTATTAAGTAAAAACCGTTTCTATAGCTACAATATATCCCATTTCCTTTTTGCTAAAAAGAAAACAAAAATCTTAAACAGATGCACATGCGCCATGTTTGCTTGATGACTGACTATTAAAGAGGAAAGGAGATCAAAGCAAAGAAGAAGAAAAGATAGACAGTTTGATACAAACCTTGGAATTCATTAAATTTAGCAGAAAGGATAGATGGGCCATTCATGAAAATAGCGTGTCAAAATGAAATTTTTGGCGTTTAGTGGAAATAGTCGATGTGAGAAGGAATATAATTTGATTTTTTTCGTTTTGTTTCGTATCCAAGAAGTACTTTGCACAGAGAAGCAGGGAATAAATCAAAAAACACAAAAGCTTGATAATTGTGTGATGAGCTAAATGAAGATGATAATGATGATTTGGAAGAGAGTAGTAGTAGTAGTAGATCTCAAATTCTGAGAGATTTAGTGCCACAAAAGAATGTCATTTGACAACATTCCATGTGACGAATCAGAGCACCGTACGTTGCTGGTGCTATAAGGGTGCAGTTTGGAGTAATGAAAATGTCTGAGATAAATCAAAATCATAATTTAAAAAAACACAAAATAGGAACAGCACTTTTCCAAAGTGATTTCAAATTTTATGCAAAAGATGGTGATTAAAGGGCCAAAGTGCTCATCTGGGCGAGGGCCTTGGAACATACCGCTCAGGACCAAAACAATCAGGAACTGTGACACCGGCATTGTACTGTGGTAGGGCGGGTCCGGGCCAGGTCGGGCGGGCAGGATAAATCGGAGGTGGGTCAGGTCATGTCAGGACGAAATTCCCGGATGAACCACGATTCGGAGAAACGTCGTGGGCCAGGCATGTGAGAAGATATGGGAATCGGGATCGGGTCCGGAGTTCCAGGAAATAGAGAGAGAGCCGAGGGCCAAGTAGAAAGGAGGGTCCACCAATTGGGCATGGATGGGATAAGGGGATAAAAAATGGTACCAAGTGAGGGTCATATTCATAAACTGTACATTGCGTAATCAATTCCAGCACCAGGTCACAAAGATCAACTTTAACAATAACTAGTTTTGAAACTTTG
>KN891106.1:24904-38182 GCA_000934455.1 Apostichopus parvimensis
TTTAAAAAAACACAAAATAGGAACAGCACTTTTCCAAAGTGATTTCAAATTTTATGCAAAAGATGGTGATTAAAGGGCCAAAGTGCTCATCTGGGCGAGGGCCTTGGAACATACCGCTCAGGACCAAAACAATCAGGAACTGTGACACCGGCATTGTACTGTGGTAGGGCGGGTCCGGGCCAGGTCGGGCGGGCAGGATAAATCGGAGGTGGGTCAGGTCATGTCAGGACGAAATTCCCGGATGAACCACGATTCGGAGAAACGTCGTGGGCCAGGCATGTGAGAAGATATGGGAATCGGGATCGGGTCCGGAGTTCCAGGAAATAGAGAGAGAGCCGAGGGCCAAGTAGAAAGGAGGGTCCACCAATTGGGCATGGATGGGATAAGGGGATAAAAAATGGTACCAAGTGAGGGTCATATTCATAAACTGTACATTGCGTAATCAATTCCAGCACCAGGTCACAAAGATCAACTTTAACAATAACTAGTTTTGAAACTTTGCGACTTTTTGGGGAAAATTTAAGTTATCGTTTTGGACACTTTTGAAAGTTTATATGAAGAATCATTGAAGCAATTGCATCATGGCATGTGCAACCAATTCAACCAGTTTTCATTTCTTCTATAAGGAAGCATTATTGGTGAATAGACTTCCAACCATAATGAATAACATTTTGCAATTTCCAGTATAAACAGTTTAACCTGTAAAATTTTACCCTGGCAACCCAAATGTTTGCTTACATACATGTTTGCAAGATATTGGGTAAAAGCCTGCAGATATCAAGCATATTAAAATTGATATCCTTGGGCCAGACACAAGAGACGAAATACTGCAAGTCCACTCAATTCTGTTCTTCACCACCCCCACCCCTCCACAAACTATCTTCACCAACCCAACCCTCCCCCTTTCGTAGTTTAATCAAATTAACCAACTGGCCATTAACCAACATGCTACCACAAAAATATTTAGTCTTTCAAGCACTGGGCAAGTTTCCTTCGACCCCAGGAGGTTCCACCCGGCACGATCAGATATGCTTCACCAATGGATTGCATCAAATTTGCTTTTAGAAGGAGAATTTTTTTTTTTCGCCCCCTCGGTATCATTGAAATAAACATACAAGTTAATGAAATGGAATTTTCCTGAGGGTATCAGAGAGATCAATCAGATGGCACTCTTGCAGCGGCGGAGTGATCTGCTTTTTCAGATCCTTCCCATCCTCATCTCACAAAGCGGCTCTTTTTGCTGCTCACTTTACTAAAATTACTAGAGACAGCTTCTTTTCTTCTCTTCATGCCACTTTGCCTAAAACCAAATGGAGCTGATTGGATTCTTACAGCAGCAGCTAACCGATAAGTCTCCCTCATTCAATCAGTAATTTAATGCACAAATGAAACAAACTCAACAGGTTTGGTTAAATTATACGCCATCAAAAATGTCATCGGCGAATGAGAGAGACAGTGGGCGAGAGAAAGTGAGATAGAGAGAGAGAGAGCAAGACAGGGATACAGCACCCATTGCCGTTTCAACTCCCTCGAGTTGTTACTTGCTGCAGCTGTAAACTAGCCATATTTAGCCAACTGGTGAGTGACATAGTCCATTGGGCACAATGACAAATATTCACTCCATTTGGCTTTATTATTAATCATGTTACTCACAGGACTCGTTTAAGAACCAATATTCTATGCACTAGCGCTGACATCAATCAATGTTCCGATTTTTGGATTTATTCGGTTTATCTGATTTTTTTTAAGATTCAGTAACTCTTTCTCGTTCACAACACAGAGATTAGTTTTACAAGTAAACTGAGACTTGTTCAGTTCAGTTTGAACAAGCAATATTCAAACTTCACAGCTTCTACTACTGAATATCAACAACAGCCAAGTTTCACACTTACCACAATTTCAAGTATTTTAATATTGGTATACATCTTTCTTTTTTTCTTCATTTTTTTTTTATTGACTTAATTTTTTGGGGGATTTAACTTGTTTTTGGTAAGCAATGAAACATCTTCCGTCACAGAAGTACCGAACCCGTCTGAAAGGGAAATAAACTCGAAGTAGAACATTTAACAACGCAAGAACCAGCAGATTTTTTTTTAAAAAAAGAATCCACCTTTTAGGCTCATTCCTTGCAGAGTGCATAGCTTTTAGGTAGAGGGTTATATTGCACTTCCAACAACTTTACTAAACTTGGCCAATTTTTTTTTTTTGCTGTTGAGCCAGCTTTTTGCACCTAACTGACACAGAGAGGAGACTATTAACGTTTGACATTATCAATGACAAAATAAGGTTGAAGTTTTGCTTAAAAAATGACTGGTTGTCGTCCAGTTTACTATACCTCAGTCCTCAGACGCTTGATATTCTGGCCTCCTTTGCCAATGATGCCACCAGCGTTCTGTAAAGATAAATAATAAAAATAAATAAAAGTTGAAATTATTTGCCCTAATATCATTTAATTTTTCATATTGTTATTACAGTAACAGTACCCAAGTGTTCCCATGTGCTGCTGCAAAATGCATATATATCTCAAAAGGAGGGTTCAAACAGAAGGACAGAAAATACTTCAGAAAAGTCTAAAGAGCAATGTTTTGGAATGCCGAAAACGTTACCGATGAGATCTCGATAAAGCGCAACTGCAGAGCTGGTAGGAACCGTAACGAAAAATCAAAACCTTCTCTTAAAACTTGAAAACCCATCACAGAATTTTAAAGAAAGAATTAGGAAAGAATCTACAAATAATTTGTTCTATTTGAGAACATATCCTTGTATTTAGCATTCTGTACGTTTTAATTCTCCATCGGGTACAGAGTTTGCTGGCGGTAAAACTCTACTTTTTCGCACATTCGCTTTATTTTTGCAGGCGAGCAGAGCGAGCACACTCCCGCACGAAATGCAACAGATTGCTCTTTTGATTGATGGTTCAGTACCCAATTTGCCCAGAGAGCCAAGAGTGTATGGATTAGTGATGATTTATTTATTCTACTGTAAGCAACTTTTGGGCGTCGTCGAACTTTTGCTTCAGAGCGTTGTTGTCCGACATTTTGAGGCAGACTTGTTGGGTAGTTGTGGTGATAAATGTAACTTTATGCATGAATCACTCCTACAACGGTGAAACAAGGACAACAAGAAGATATTTAAAGACTGCATAAACTTCTTGACATTAAAGCCATTACAAAAAACGGGAGTGCGAAGAGGTTTATGTTCAGTACACCAGTTTCGAAAGTTTGCTTGATTACTTTATAAAGGGGCCAAAATTACGATATATACTTTAGGGAAGGGATAATGAGCCAAGTGAAGGGTTAACTGTACGGTAGATCTCACTAGCACCTGGGGGCATTTACTGGGCAGCTTGAGACCAAATAAATACAGAATATAACACATGAGAAAAAACAGGCAAAAACAAATGCCTAACAATAAAAAGAGAGTGAAAATACGGGGGGCGCACTAACTACACGAAGCATTTCTCCTTTAAAGGGCTTGATGACGATTTAAAGAGAGTACAAGTGAATAAATGGGACACATCTACTCGAAAACAATTTTAAACCACTTAATGATAGAAGAGAAGGCAGAGAAATGAAAGAACTATTGCCAGTACTGTGGACCAATTAGTCATCGCAACTAATTGTCTTGCAGATAAGAGAACATGAATAATTAATCGGTTTGTGGCAAGACATTGGCACCACGACCGCTACGTCGTCGATCCATCGGCAAGGAAATGCCTCGGGCATAGTCAACAGATTCTCGTCCCATTTCTGTCGGCTGAATTAAGGGATACCCAGTTTTAATATCAGTCATTCATAACCTAACATGTGAACAACTTCAGAGAGAGAGCTGCCATAACCGCTAGAGGCATGATAGAATTCTGGAAAGGACAGACCTGACCGAGTGTGCTCTATCAAGCAGGGGATGTCTTGCCTTTCCACGAATGTAAGTTTTTACAGGGAGGGGGGGGGGACTCTTTCAGTAGGATTTATCTACCTTTGCACACAAATGTGGTAAATGTGAGGACACTTTCAGCCATTTATACACACACAGAGTCCTTATGAGGACTACAGTAGATGATGTTGCATCTATACGCAGTACATGAACAGTGATCTGAAACTGTTTGCAGTGGACAAAATCTCTTACAGTGACTCGCTGATGATACACGCCCCTGACATTGCCAAAACTTGGGAATTTATGATGCTGAGCATTACAAAATACGTAAAAGTACTAAAAAAATTTATTTTATAAATTTTAAGATAATTGCCCAGAATCGTCATCCTAGGTCACTATAAATTTATGATCTCGCAACTATTTTATCCCGTCACTACACATCTACGGCCAATAACACGGTGTACCGTATTTAATCACACTGGTTTAAGGTGACGAGTACTTTGCATCCTTCGTCCCCTGTGTAAGCACCTACTGTACAAGATAAATCACAACCTATAAAGTAGGATTCAAACTGTTTTAAATGCTCAAGATGGCATTACAAACTTGTCACTTATGTACATCAGTCCAAAAATAAGATCAAGATTCTACCCCAACATTGCATGGAAAGTAAAAGAAAAAAGAAAAGGAAAAAAAACACAAAAACAAAGGAATTAAATAGAGGGAAGGTTTGCACACTGGATACTGTAGATTCTCAATTATTACTGACAGAAAGCAGTCCCCAAGTCTGATCCGAGTTGTGGTCGTTGCTGAATAACTGATATGGGCATTTTGAGTCAATATCTTTTGGTTTAATAACTGACACATTTGGAAGTGAAAAATAGCAGACGACTGGCGGGGAACGTGTTTCCTGCGAATATCTCAAGGGTTTAACGAAAAGTATGCCTGTGATAGGAATAATGCAATGAAATGACTCACATTTGACTATGATATAGGTTAACATCGAATGGGAGCTTTTGCTAATAAATTTGAATCATCAAAAGAATTCTACACACTGTACACAATACTTCAGGTCATTTGTAACCTTGGTAACGTTCACCGTAAAAATCCATTATTTTTATTTTTCCTTGCATATTTTGCTGGACAAACTGTTGACTAAACAAACAACAGGACAATCTACTTGGGGAACCTTTACCACTATACTGCAATACACATCTACTGTACCTTTCTCAAAGCACCTGACTCATCATCTCAGGATGAGATTCTGTTAAAAATTGAAAGGTAATGGTAGCTCTATTAACCTGGTTACTTTACCATGTACATAATATACGCACCTACTGTAGGCCATAAAGGTGATTGCCACCCTCCCCCTCCCCCCTCTGAAGAAAAATGAAAAATATTCTAGAGAGTTAAATAATGGTTAACTATGTTCAAATTTCAACAAAGCATTTTACTGCCACCTTAAATGTAGTCACCCAAATTGAGACAATTTAATAGGGCTATAATTCTAACAATTCTAAATGTCTAGGAATATTTTTTCGGAACATTACGGAATCCTTTTAGGAAAGCTACTTTTAAGTACTTTTGGCACTTTTTTAGCATGCTAAAACTTGTGACCAATACCGATAACCTTGAACTATATCAGAATAAATATCTGTAAATACTCTCTGGATGATAAACCATCTTTACTACTTTGAGCGGCCAGTGCTCTCTACTAATGACAATGTCCATCCAAAATGCTACCCACTTAACTAACTCAAGCATAGAAAGAAACAAAAAAGTACACTAACACTGAAAAAAAAAAAAGGAATGTGACACCATAAACTTCTATTACACTTCTTCTTTTAGCTCTATTTTTGTTAAATCGTGGACTTTCGATTGTTCTTTTTAGTATATTTCAGAACAAATCCTGATGTAAATATTAATGTTTAAATCCATTTTTGTAATCTTTATCAGAGTTCAAATCAAAACTGATATAAAAATATTGTTTGTCCAGTTAAGGTTCTTTTCAGAATATTTCATGAAAAAAATTTACTGCTTATCCAATTTTTTACAATTAAGTATATTTCAAATCAAAACTGATGTAAAAATATTGTGTCCAGTTTAGGTTCTTTTCAGAATATTACGTGCAAAAAAATATTACTGCTTATCCATTTTTTGTTCAAATTAAGTATATTTCAGATCAAAACTGATTTAAAAATTAATGCTTTTCCATTTTTGTACTCTTTAGCATATATCTCAGACTCAGATCAAACCTGACTTAAAAATTCATGCCTATCCATTGTTGGTTCTTCTTTACCACATTTCAGAAAAGACTAAAAAAAATACAAAAAACTGATGACTTTTCGAACCAACTGACCTGAAGTGATGATAATCTAATCAAGTTTAATTTTACTTACCCATCACTGTATACAGCAAATATCTCATGACACAGTCAACATCCATTTGATCTGCTGTTATCATCCCCCCTAATAGCCAGGCTATACTTCTAACATAGATACACACAGAGTTACAAATCTCCCGGTTCCTCACGCCAAACTCTATTTCGACTTTGCTACGCTCGCTTCGAGAGCCTCTCGTGGAATACCTTCCTTCCCTATCGCTGTCAAATTTAATTTTGAAGAGGGCCCTTTTACAGCAGAGTTATTTCTTCTCTGTTGTCCTTTGTCCTACCCCAAGTACAAAGTACAAGATGCATGGTGTGAACAAAGCCATGTGCAGGATTACTCATTATACCTCTTTACAATGCTTGTCACAGTGGTAGCAGTGGCAGTAGCAGTAGTAAGGCTTCTTGCATCTGGGAGCACGCAACAAAGCAAACAATGTCTATGATACCTTCCAACTGGTCAAAAGAAGCTCCGAACACTGATGACATATGGCCTCAGCTGTCCTATAATCCCCCCCCCCCCCCTCTCTCTCTTTATCTCTTTATACAACAATATCTTGTGGTTATTTAACTTCTTCTTCACCTATTTAGAATACTTCAATGGCAGCCGGAACAACACAGACTTGACGAAAGTAACGTCCAGCCACGTGGAAACGCTACTCCTAACTTCAGGAACCCCCCTTGCCCAAATTAGATACAGACTAATGATTTCTTTGTCATTAAAGGTTAAAAAATTGTTTCTTTGTTGCAACAGCGTACGCATCATCAGCCCAACTAATACACTGTCTGTACGAGTCGCTCTCTTAAAAATGTCCGCTTTTTGTCATGAGCTTGGAAAAAGGTAATTGTAAAGAAGTATGGGGGGGGTGGGGGAGGAGGGGGAATTAGTCTGAAACCCTGCAGAGGTATCACGATAGGTGGGCAGCACCGACTTGACCACCAGGACAGAGAGTAGACTGACGGTAAGACCATTCCAAAACAGACATGATTTATTCTCTCGATCGTGAAACAGAAAAGATGTAACAAGGCTTACTTTATGGTTGTTAACAAATACCAATGCTACAATGCAACTGACTGCTACATGGTACAGACTCTGATGTTCACATCTACAGTGTGCAATAAAGTTAAGTGAAGGAAGCTACCTCTTTTTGGAGGTGGGGGGGGGGAGTGGTTCCTCTGACCAAACCAAGTCATAGTCATACACAATTGGTTTGTATCCCTCAATCTAAACTAAACACAAATTGTTTTTTACAAGAAATAAACTACTGTACTCCTCCTGACAGAGCAACTTGTCAAAGGTTAGGTCGAGACCTTACGTCCTTATGCAATGTGTAATGTTTGCAATTACAAACCTTGAAATTTATGCATAATTTCATTTGGTTTCTGCACACAATACAAACCAAATTTCCGTTTCAGGTATCTCATTTGTTTTTCATCCACAATTGTTGCAACTTATTTCAGTTTTTACTGATTGAAAAGGAAGTAAACTTTCCACCTGAAGATGACTTGTCAAATGTGAGTAGAAAAGGAAAACAAAAACCAGTAACCTTGATAAATGTTGCTTTTTAAAGAAAAAACTTTCTTTTTTTGGACAGTCTTTGTTTTCCAAACCAATTTCATTTAGCTTCAGCTGGGATCATTTGGAAAAAAAATTGCAATGGCTTCTTTACAAACTGATATTATTACTCAGAAAATAAATTAATTGGCTACAGCCAGAGGCAAAAGAAGCCTCCAAATGAATCACTAAAGATGTTTGTTTGGAGAGTTAATGAGGTCATCTCCAGAGATCGACAACAAAGGTAACTTTAAAGGTCTTTGTGCTCACTAGTTGTGACACACTGCAAAGAAATTAGCCAATCGAAAATGTCATGAAACTTTTTTTTTCTCATTATTTTTTTTTTTTTTCATTTGTCATTTCAATTTGGAATCTTCTCGATGAAGTAGCGTTCAATTCAATTGATATTAAAAATGAGGCGGTTGCCAAGAAATATTTATTAAATTCTTTGTTGTTTGATCATATTTTGCATACACAATGGAAACGAGAGTTCACTGCGTCAGTTTACCAAAAGGGTGATAATGCATCAGAAATATTTTCAGTTATTCAACACGAACTCATACATAACAAGGTTACCTAGTTTTCTTGACCTGGTTTGTATTCTGGCTTATTTCCTCAAGAAGTTCTATTAAAGTTCATCAAAGTTACTTTTGGGGGATTTGCAAGTAACATTTATAATGTAACCACCTCTCGCTGGTCACTCAAATTCTTTGTCTGGCATGGAAGTGCCTCGGGTCTCTTTTTACATTATATCATCTCTGAAAAAGTTTCTTAACCACACTCGCCTACAATCCCACACACCACAAGTTAAACTGTGGCATGATTACTAAAAATTTCATAATTTTGATCAATTTTTTTTTTTATTGCTGTTTTTAACTATACCTGTTTTTGACATTTTCTGCAACAGGTCTTTTTGGTTCCAAAGCTTTAAGTGCTATTTAAAAAAAAACAAAAAACTGTTGTATATTTCTGTCTTCTCACTAGTTGCTTCTTTTTTTACTCTTTTCTCTTCCTTAATCTTTGAGTGCAGTTGGCAACAATTCTGGAAGCATCCATCTTTGCATTATTCAACCACTTAATTGCAATCCGCTACATTGAACCTAGTCATTTCACCGTCATCATCATCATCATCATCATCATCATGGTCGTCGTGGTCGTATAGCAAGTTGGGTAACCTTGACAACAAGTCAAGCTAGCACAACGGAAAACTCAACTGGATTTTGGGACAAAGGTTTTAAGAACCAATTACTAAAAAACAGCCATTATGTACTCCCACTGATAAAAAACTTGGGCTGCGCGTAATTACCAGTCTACTTTGTGAAATGCTTTTAAGTGAGGAGGCTGGCTCGTTAGGCAGAGAGATATCATTATGGACTACAACAAAAAATATAAAAAAATAAGAAGAAGCTCTGTCGAACAGAAAGTGATGCATCTAAGAGAGATTGCAAGAAAAGTAATTAACCAAACTGGTAACAATGTTACAACCTGCTTCAATCCCATCAGAGAGGATTCGCTTTTATAACGCTCTCGTTTAACGAAACCTCTCTGACCTAAATGAGAAGACGAGAGATGAAAGCAAAATGCGAGAGTAGACGAACCTGGCTCTGAATCAGGAAACGGAGGGTGATGTCCGGCCCTTCGCCGGGACCGAAGGGTTCGTCTTCACCATCTCCACGCTGCTTCTTGTTGCTAGGAGACTCACCCGATTGGTGGGATTCCTCCGCAGTTCGCTTGGCTCCTGTCGAAGAAATAAAAAGATATAGAAATTAGATTTTAAAGACATGAAATGAAATCAACGGATGGATAAGAGATGTAGCAAACTGATAACTCACCATATAATGCTAAATTATACACACAAAAAGAAAGAAGAATACTAGCAATAGAAAGACAATACTAAGTCTATGGCAACACTTTATGTAATGTCCACTCACTGCCTTGTCCAAAGATTCAAAATTATCTTTCCAGTCTTTAAATCGAAAACACATGACCACCTGTTTGCACTGTAGGACCTCCAATGGTCAACGACAATTAAAAACAGCCATTTTGTCTATGTATATATATGATTTGCTTAAATTAATATGCGCATACAAATGATACATTTTAGATTAATTAGTCTACAAGGGAATCTTTGAATCCTGTCCTCCCGAGACGATGAACATTTCTAGAGCAAACCCCGAAGAGAAAATGTGTTGATTGTGATTGCAAATGTTTATGGACCAAAAAGTGGAAAAAAGAGATCGAATGGTGCCATGGTATAAGGAAAGTGCTACCAGCATTTATAAATGTATTAGTGACCTGTTATGTACAACCCAGTTAAAAGAAAGAGGTATACAGTAGTATCTAATTGAGAGAATACAAACACAAAAGAATGATTGTTAAGTCTGTCATGATTAAATGTCGCATTCTACATACAAGTGATATGTATAAATGGATACCTGCTGGGAAAGAAGTGTTATTACTTTCCTCTTTGTCTCAGTTTTGTTACTCATTTCTTTTAGGAAAACATTAAAAAAAAAATATATAAAAAAAAATAAATGAAAAAAATTATTGTCTAAAATCACACCTAATTTAAAGCTATCTTAAAATCAAAAAGGGCTTTTGAAATCCTCACATCCTGTTTGAGGCTTTACAAATAAAATACTAATTCGGATTCTTTGGCCAGTGGTAGGACACCCCCTTGGATTATACATCCCAAACAAGGATATACCGTAGAATATAATCTGTGATTTTTACACTGTAGTCTCAACAAAATACTAAACAGCTGTATTTTCAGCTGGTTTTTCGGAAACAGTATTTTGGTTGATGATATAGAATTAATGATAAGTGTATTTTGGATGGACATGGTCTGGTAAGAAATTGTGGTAAAGGATACAGACATTTTATATGCTGTGAATTACATCCTATCAGGGCTGTGAGACCTGAAGCTCACAAAGCACCAGGCTCTGTTTAACTGAGCACCTGGAGTTTCAATACAGAACGATTTCATTTCTCACCATAGTATTAAAAGAACATATAGTTCACACATGTAGGTTTAGTGGAATGTGATATGCTGTGGTACAAGAAGAATTCTAAAGTCACTTTGCAATATAAACTGACCCTGCAGGGTATATTATAATGGTAACTTAAGTAAGGTTACTATACTGTTCACCATGTGCAGTGCTTTCACAGGTAGGTTTGCACCTAGTTGTAAAAATTGTATTCATACCAATAAAGTCCATTACATTCCATATCCAATCAAATGATATTTGCAAGGACTGTATTAAAATTTACAAGAACTGTAAAAATATAATTTTTGCACATTTACTAGCAAACCAGTAATGATAAAACAATGATATCATCTACTTTCACATTAGGACACTTTGCGAAATAAAAAAAAACAAACTACTTTATGATGCAGTGTAGTTTATCATTATAAAGTCCAATGACTGGTGAAAAGATGGAGAAAAATCAGATGAATGAAATTCATAAATCAACATTTTGGTGAAAAATTTGACCTTTAGAGCAAAATGCGATGAACTTAGTTCCAACAAAACTGACCTGCTTTCAATATGTATTATTATCAACAGTTAATAAACCTGACATAATTCACCATCTTGCATTTGTCTATTTTCGTATACTTGACACACATTTGCAGTTTCTTCCCCTATCCTACCCCCCCCCCCCCAAAAAAAATATCTTGCCACTTGCATATTAAATCTCCTTCCAAAAACACAAACAACATAAAAAACTAAAACAACCACCGGAAAAAAAAATTAGGGAACCTGACCAAAAGAGAGAGAGAAAGACCGAGAAAAAAAAAGTGTGAAAAAGATGTCCTAGAATATACAGCTGACCTAAAAAGGTTAAAACTGTTAGTAAAAAGACAAGCTTGATTAGCAAAGGAAACTTCATAGCCAAAAAAAAAAAAAGATAAAAAAAAACATATCCACTTGAAAGATGGTTAATGATGAAAAAATAACGTGAGAGAGGGAGAGAGAAACTCGCTGCTAGTTTTATCCGAGGGAGACAGGCCAAGAAAACATCCAGCAGGTAAGTCAAGCACAAAAATAACTAATGTATGGTACGTCAGGCGTGCACGCACGCACCAGCTGCACGAACCGGTGAAGAGAGAGTAAAACGATCCCATTGGCCTTCACCGAGCAAAGGTAGATCACGAGGAGAAGGCACACTGCCGCTACTGCTGCAGTAGCAGCGAGCGAGGCAGAATGCATTTCCAGCTGACCTTTCTCGTGATGAGGCAAAACCATCCCTCTCTCTCCTCGGTAGTATTCCATCAAACTAAATAGCTTATAATACTATTCTTTATAGTCTTTTGTACTCTCCTCGTCGGTCTTCCATTTTTTGTCTTTTCGTGTTTCTTTGCTTGCTAAGAAAACGATTCAAATTGACATGCCATTTTTTTTCTTTTTTTTTTTGGAAGGTGCCTTCTGCATGTTCTTAAGTCCTATAAATAGCTTTCTTCATTCAATAGGAAAGAATTTTCAGACACTACAAGATATGAAATGAGTTTCCACTGCATTTATTTCCTGTGCACACTTGTAAGATCATTTTGCATGAGTCACCCACTATGAACGAAAGATTATACAGTTATGTGGTATTTTCTTTCTTTTCTTTCTTTTTTATGCAGGAGGGGAGGGGAGGGGGGAAGGGGGAGGGGGAGGAGGGCCTTGCAAATACATGGAAAGTAACTTCTTAGTCTGACAAAGGTACTGAATAATGCTGTAAAATGGGAAAACAGTATCTGAAAACACTCAATAGAAAATAAGAAAGTCTATTTATAATACTGTAGGTAAAATTTAAACAAAGACACTTTTGTTTGTCCGCTTTGTGTTTTTGTCTATTCTTCTTCTCTTCTCATCCAAATGTTGTTTACTTCTGAAAGATGTTTAGCAAGTTAACGAGGACAGTACGGAGAGAAACATCTGATTTCTTTTCTTTTCCTTCTCGGAAACTGAGACAACCTTAATTTGCACTCAAGTTGTGACTTAACAAATATGCCATAGAAACTTCAAGGTCTTCACTGATTGGCCCCAAACTATAACAAGCTGTAAGTTGCTAAATCTTAAAAAATAACAAAATTTTAATGAACTGGATATTTTTGGAATCTCAGGCATCAACAAGGGTTTTAATTAGATAAGGTAGTTAATGAGGGAAATTGTTTTCATAGTGTCAGGAAGTGATATTAGACGATTGGCAAAAAGCAATTGCATCTTCTTTATCTAATTTTTCCTATTTTTTTCAAACTTACAGCTTTTTGGAAGACTGACACAAAGCGGGTTTTTTATTTTTCCTCCTCTCGTTCTTGTACTTTTTTTCTTTCTTCTTTTTCTTTCTTTCTTCCTCAGCACATTTGGAGAGGAATTTTGATAATCAGTCCAAAACAAGTTAATCATTTGAACCTATGTTCACTTTCAAACATTAAAATCCATTGAATTTTGCACATCTGCATTGTTGCTGATTGTATTAG
>KN891108.1:4212-21184 GCA_000934455.1 Apostichopus parvimensis
TTCTAACTTTGTAATTGCCGTTACAGTGGGATCTCGTCTGCAATGAAAACGCAGCCGCCGAACTAAGCCAGTCGATTCTTTCTGTAGGTGGGATATTTGGATCGATTATTTTCGGATTGATCGCCGACCATTATGGAAGAAGGCCCGCTTTCCTGATCGGAATGGCCTTCTTCAACATCTTCGGCATTGCGCTTTGCTTCTCACCCAATTTCATCGTCTTCATCATTCTCAGATTCTTTTGTGGTTTCTTCCAAGTGGCAAGTAATATACCATGGTATTTACTATTTGTATTCAAATCTAACAAACTTATGACGTTCTCAATCAATTGGTGTGGATATCAAGGACGCAACCACGTACATTTCCAAGGTAGCTTTAGCTCTTCCAGAATAAAGTGAGGAAACCCCTCCCATTAGAATCCGTCCCAGGGACGAAATGACATCTTGTCTCCCCCCCCCCCCTACCTTATAAAAAAATCACGGTCACCGCAGTTTATCTGGTATTAACAACTTTGAAATTAAAGGAACCAAGAACTTAAGAACAAACCAATATAGCCAGAACAGAAGACTACACAGGAGGTTAAAAATCTAATGGGAGTTCAATTGTCTAATATCCACATGATTAATTATATCACTTGAAATCACCTGCATGAAAACAGTTAGCTAACCGATGGGCTATTTTGACTCATGCATGAGTTTTCGCAATTGTCATAAACATATACCTATACAAATGTTGAGTCATGATTATCTCTGTTCCTTGTTTCATTATCTAAGCTAAAAGAAATCCATTAGTCATCCCTCGCCAGTTAACAATCATTGCACAACAACAATACATATCTATGTTCATGATATATTCCACCTTCAGGGTGGATTCATTACCATTTTAAACATAAAAAACAGATAACAACAAAAATGATCAATGTGTCTCACAATGAACCAACGCTCTTTATTGCTTGTTTATGAATTGAGCAAACAACAAAGTGATAAATTTCAAAGTCAAGATCAAATAAAGATAAAAGTTAAGTAGATATTTCTAAGGTATGTTGAAACTATAAAAGGTCAATTTATAATGCATATCGAATGACATTGCAATTATGTCTTGATAAGAAAAACAGGTTGTTCACCAGGTGAGAATATTTACCTTAAAATTGCACGTTGTCCAAAGTTGGTTTTTGGCTTATTCCCAATTTGTATTCTAGTTATTGGCGATTTTATTGTGAACTAGATGGAAACTAATATACCTCCAGTTTAGCAGAAGACGGAAACAAAACGTGACTTTTCTTTAGGCAGTTACAAGAACACTTTGTTTTTGTTTTGATATTAACCATAGCTTCATCTTTACTTTGCAGGCCACTTGGCTACCTTTCAGCAGTGCTGTGGCTGAATATATGATTCCAAAATACAGAAATCGGGCAATCAACGTACCTTCAATTGCATTTTGCTTTGGACTAATGTTTATGGCTGTTTTAGCGTTCCTTATACGTGATTGGCGATACTTACAGCTAGCAATAATGTTGCCTACTGTCATTGGAATGTTTGGGATGTGGTAAATATATGTTTATTTAACTGTGGTTTCACTGACTGAACGTCTTACACCTCACCCGTTTGCATATCGGAGAACGAGGAGGTGGGGAGGGGCATGAGCAGGGAGTAATGTTGATGGAGACCAAGATCTCGAGTCTCCAAGTCCATGTAAAGGCACCTCGATTCCAAGTGCGAGTCCCATTGTACGATATAAAACTCGATATTAGCCTCGGTCTTATTAACACTCAGGTGTGCAATCAACATTATCTGGCAAACCATTCACCCAATCCATGAAAAATGTATGTTACAATGAATCCAAATTCATGTTGGTGTTAGGTAAAACATTAACTATTTTCCTGTTGGTACGTTTCATTTGTACGGGTGTCATAAAGTTGTTTACATACCATAGCAATTATGTGA
Source organism: Apostichopus parvimensis (assembly GCA_000934455.1). Taxonomy (NCBI): domain Eukaryota; kingdom Metazoa; phylum Echinodermata; class Holothuroidea; order Aspidochirotida; family Stichopodidae; genus Apostichopus; species Apostichopus parvimensis. Next base: position 6,153 of record KN891108.1, read on the forward strand.
TTTGGTCCACGTTCTATACAACCATCAGAAAAATTAGCTTATTGGTAATCACGTGCTTCTCACGGGACGTCAGTTAATACCAACTTATAGCATTAATGTTACTTTGCTCGTTGATGAGAAGTATGTCTTTTCTTCTATACAGGAATGTTTCCATTTTGTTCAAAGATTGCACAAACGCCAAATTTGCAGCTATACTGGCGCAGCTATTAATTACTTGTTCTCGCGTAGCAATTTTCAAGCACATAAATACATATCACTTACTTTAAATCTTCCTTGGAATGTACTTCCTTTATCGTCTTTGCCTCTCTCTATTTGTAGCAAACTGTTGGAGTAGGGATAAATATCCCCTTAGCACAGGCTCCTACGCACTCCTCAGTATGGTTTATCTCGTAAGGGTGGTGAAGTGGCTAAAAGTTGTGATCAATCATTTGGAGATGAAATGGACGGTGGGTTACTTACAATGTAGGCATTGCATACAAAAAGTTGGTACCAACCGCACAATAACGCAAATTGATGGGACGGTTTAGTTGTTATTAAAACTAGTATAGCAATCAATGTATCTATGCAATCTCAACTTGATCCTGATAGGTATTGCCTAAACCTTAAGAAATGCTTATGACAGTAATGTATAAGTAAATTAGCATGACTTAATGTATGGCAAATTTCAACTTATGCGCAGGAGAGATTCATTGTAAAAATGGCAGCATCAAAGGTCTGGTATTAAGCTGGCCGATTCGGTAGTGAAAATTATATATAAAACTTGCAAATATTATGATATGTCCACTTACTCCCGACTTACAATTTAAGACAATATTTTTCTGAAAACTGCAATTAGCGAATGTATTATCTATAGAGCTCAATGGTACGGATTAAAAAGGATGAAAATGAAGCGTCAATTTTAGAATGTTCAAAAGCGAATACTACAGATTATTAACCAAAGGAAAATAAGTGTCCGACAAATTCCACTTTCTACACGGTTAACAAGAGATTATATTATTTTTCCTGGAGTAAAATTTCTAAGGTTAATTGTTAATGTTGTATTTAATATGCCCTTTATTAATAATATTTGTTTTTTTTTTAGTAATGTGCATTTTGCTGTAATTATATGCTTTCTTCTGTTAGGTTTCTACCAGAGTCGCTCAGATGGCAAATGCATACTGGCAATGAAGCGAAGGTTAAAACTCTTGTCCACAGACTTGCTAAAATGAATAGAACTAATGGACCGCAGATTATTTCACTTTCAAAAAGCAGTGTTGGATCTGCAAATGGACTATTTACTATAAGTGGCAGTAAGGGAGATAAAAGTAACGATAAGTCACCGCAGAAACCGAATGTTAAAAACAGCAGAGTACAAAAGCATCCACCTGATGGCGAGACGGATTCTGATTTAACAAACAACGACGCAACTAGTAAAGAAGAGGTTCCAAATGAAGAAGCAAAGGATACAAACAATACTTCTAAGAGCCAGCGAGATGGTTTCTTGGACTTATTCAAGCCACCTGTTCTGCACATTACTCTCGTTCTGAGTGTGACCAGGTAAATACTGTCACACGTTTCGACGATTAGTATATGAAATATTGTAAAAGTCAACTTTATTCGGTGATTTTAACACTATATACTCTACGCCTTATACAAAGGTGATGAAACATCTAGAGAAACAAGTATATCTTGATTCTATGTAGAAATCTGCTCGAATGTCGAAATGAATATGTAAATTAATTTGTAGTCATCTTTCTTTGAAGTTCAAGGCTTACTTTCAATGATTATGCATTGAAAATGAAATCGAGTACAGCCAATAACACTATATATCTAATTCCAAAGAAATAAATAAAAAGTCATGAACGGTACAGCAGACAGTTATATTTCACATTATATAGGTAATAGGTTAGTAGCTGATCAATAACAAACAAGTGGAATTGTGAATTGCAGTCGTTAATTGATCTCCCAACAGGTTATCATACTGTTTTTGGACTTAAGAATTCGAAAGAAAACTTTCCTGGGACAAAAAAAACAAGGATTTAATCTTTCCTCGATCCAAAACCTAGGGTGTTTACCCACCCTGGTCATAGCGAGAGTCCTTCTCACCTTCCCCACATGATTATACACACGTCTCTCAAATGTAAATCCAAAAAGATGTGTTTTTCGTAACTAATTATAATACGGGTATATAATCTGAAGGAAAGGATTTTTGGAATGTTCATATTTTCCCGTTTCTCTTTGACGTGCAGTAATTAATTGCTATTGATATCTAAAACACCTCTTAAAACACCTTCTTAGTCACAAGTAAGCGCAGATTGTGCTCTAGGATTCCCTGTGCATAGGAAATAGGCCATTGTCTTTTTTACATTGTTTTACAGATTCACGTACTTCGTGGTGTATTTTGGCTTCGCTTTGAGTACTGGACGTTTATCCGGAAATCCTTATTTAAATTACTTTTTGAGTTCTTTGGTTGAAGTCCCTGCAAGGATGCTGTCACCACTGGTTTATAAATGGTAAGGCAAAATTTATTATTTTTAATAAAAATATATCGCAAGAAAAATGACAGGTTGCCTAAACTTATTGATGTTAGTCAGGTGCACAGATGCGCATAATGTAAGGAACAAATGGAATGAATGAAATTGCCAAAAGCTAGGCTAATCCAACCGCCCTGTCTATACAAAATGATTCAAAGTGACTATTTTTCAAGAGTCCAAATCCCATCCGTGCTGCGACATTCCTAAAAGAGTAAACCATTCCCTGACTCTCCAACGGAGTCGGCTGAGCATACATCAGTGGTTTTCCCTGTACTTGCTTTAAGAAGAGTCACCTTGGATACCCCAGTCTGATATAATGAGACAAAAACGTTGGTTCTATATCGATGTGTTCCAAGTATTCTTCAGTTGAACCTGAACATGGACAAATGATGTGTTGTGATTGGTTTACTGGCTTCAATCGAAAGCTATCAAGCAAGAATGAAATGGTTTCTTTGATTTCTTGATCTATGATCAACCAAGTAAAGTAACATGTTATGAAACGTTACTTATGTTCATTCTTTGCAACAGATAATTATTTCACATCATAGACAAATCAAGTGACATATCAATAAGAATCCTTTCAGGACTATTACATTTTACATACTTTTTCTATTACAAAGATATCTTTGCTTCTGCTTTATAGATGTCTATCATCTTCTCCTTTTTAGTTTCCCTAAATTTTAGTTGTCCGGTATATACTGAATAACATTTCATGCGTAAAATCAAATCTATCGTTCTACTGCTTTTAAAATTTAAGACGAAAACTCACAGAAATAAAATAAGACTGATATGATTAACCATTTTTCCTTTGATGCGTATATACTGTTATTTTACATAGATACAAGAAGGAAGTTTTTTTTACACTTTCTAAAAACGTGAACAATATGATTTCCTGTTCTGTACTATAGGTTTAGAAGAACGTATGTGGTTACCGTTTGTTACATCGTATGCAGTGTTGGATTATTGTTGACAATATTTATTCCCAACGAAACTAGTGAGTCTGCGGTTATGTTTCGTTTTCTTAAGAGAAACTTTCAATTTCTCGAAAAGATTATCACATCTATTTCAATCTTCCAATGTAGGTTCAAAACTTTTTTCTTGTATTAAGATTGGTTTTAACTGTTTTTTGTGTGTATACTTCAAAGCTGGAGTAGGTTGTGGAGAGGGTGTGGGGTGATGTGAGGGGGAGATTCGGGATTTTCACTTTCTTAGAACGATAAATAATGTACACAATTTTTGAATTCAGGTGAAATAACGAATGATTGATATTAACCGTTCAGAATAGCGACAAACATCTGTATAACGTTGATAAGTACAATGTTGATAAACCACGAAATCGCGACACCCTAAGTCGTCCCGTGTGGAAACATTAGAAATAATGCTTGATTCCAGCTGGAGAAAATTCTAGATTTGGGTAAGTAAATCACATTTTACAGATTCATACTTATATGAACGCACCTGAAATAGCTATTTATTTTAGCAACGCAATTTAGGATGTCGCCGAGTTAGGTTCATGATTATCCGTTTCTTCCCTCAAGTTGATATTAATCCAGTTTTGTATTATTCTTTCAGAAAATGGACTGGATCTTAGTATTCTTACAAATATACTCGCTCTCCTCGGCAAGTTTTTCGTGACAATAACATTGGGAGGATTACTCCTGTTAGTGATGGAGTTGTTTCCAACTAATGTGAGGTATAAACATTATATATATATATGAGCTTAAAATGTTGTTATCGTTCATAGTTGACAACAATGTGCTTCAGTGGAAATGCTACAATCATGGTACTTCGCTATTTGAAAATTCGTAGCGTTAAGTTCAAAAGTAAAAGTAACTATCATATTAATCACAATTATTAGATATATTGCCTATAGTACATCCAACAGATCTAACAGTCGTGTAAATACCAAAAAAAAACTCTTGAAAGACATTTGATTATAGTTCTCGGAGTTTCTACTGAAAGGTTGTATAAAACATTTCCTTTGCCATGCATTCTGTGTGCATATTAATTCACATTTATACGCGATTTTATTAGAGTTCAATATACTGAAACGATATATCAACTTTAATGCTTTCAGAAATATTGGAAGTGGTTTAACTTTAGCCATGGGACGAGTCGGTGGTACAGTCGCACCCTTCATGTTATACATGGTAAGAATGAATCTAGTAAATATATTAAGATGGTTAACCAATTTAGCTGCTTTGTTTCTAACAGTTTTAATATCAATTTAAATTCACCACTGTTTATCTGCAGCTGAATTATCGGCATATCCATCTATATTATTCTATCTAGTGACAAATGAAAATGGTTTTGATAGTGCAACCGATTCACAAAGAGATTACAGTAACTACTGTAAATCTTAAAGTTTTGTTACCACAGTAAATACTGGATTGTGCTGACAAATCTTAAAAATTGGTAGCATGTGCTATTAATATTACAGTAAGAACTGAGGATATGTGTTATCCCAACACATACAAACAACTGCATTTATTGGAATTACACATATCCTCAGTTCTTACTGTAATCATAATTGCACATGTTTCCGGTTTTTTGGCCGGTTCCGTTTTTACTTTGGTACAACATTTTACGATTTATAGTAGTAACTATGTTCTCTGTGTATCGGGTGGATAGTGTACGTAGTGAGAGGTCTAAACATTGTTTTATTGTTACGAGTGAGTGGACTCGTGTACTCGACAAATATACCTGTCCGTATGTCTTTTATGTTTTATCATTTTAACAGGATAACTCAATACCAAACTTTTCTCTCATCATCATGGCCTCTATGTCTATAATAACTGGTGTGCTTGTCTTCATGCTACCGGACACTAGGAGGACAACACAACCACAAAACTCAGACGATTTGAGAATTATAATGAAGTCGAGGCAACAGAAAAACGCAAAAGGAACTGGAAGTGGTCGAGAAAACGAAGCTTTCCAAGGAGACACACCAATATGAAACAGCAATTACTCTTTCTATAACGGTCAAATAAATCATTAATGTGCCTAATTTACCAGCTACACATCCGTCACTAGTAGGATTCGTGACATGGCTTGATGAATAATTGTACACATAAACCGAATGTAGAAGCGTGAGGAAATAACAAAACAAAAGTCAGAAGAAACAAAACAAGACAAGCAACCACAATCAAGCGATCTTTATTATGGAAGTATTGTCATCTTTATATATAGCTTGATAATTAACTTAACAAGTGGTATTTTGTATTCTACGTTTTATATGGGTGGTGGTGTGGTTGTTGTACTTTGCACTTTCTTTGTTACAAAGGGACCAGACCAGAAAAGTATCCACTTATTTCTGGTTCCTCTACTTCCATCTCACATATATATTATTTCAATACTCTATGTTTACTGTTTACTGTATTTGATACCATCTATATTTATCCTATACTGTTCAAAATGTAAAATAATGGAATGTAGAAAATAAATTCAATTCATATGCATTCTACAGTTAGAATTGTATTTGACAAGATTGATTTCAAATTATTGTGATATTTGTTTTGTTATTGATGACTTTTGTGATAAGTTATCAATGCACGATTTGACAATATTGATACATCGTGTGAGTTAGGAGATTACTAATGTACGTTAATATTTAAAAGATTAAATGATACACGTAGCCTCAAAAGGCAATGCACAGTACAAACGATGTAAAGCATATTGTGAAAGAACAGCTTTACTTAATTGTGTATGAACTCAGTCAAGTCAAATTCGAAGAAAGTTATGTTTTTACTTGAACTTTTGCATAGATGACAGTAGTGCACCACCATAGAACACAGACCTGGTAGCTTTTTGTGGCTTGTGAAGGTTGTTAATTGCTTCTATATTTCTTGAACCAACAAAAAAAAAACCCAGCAAAATCTCGGCAGGAAGAATCACTCTTTTTTCTGTTGATACATTATTCCGTTTAGATGTTGAATCTCACAAATAATGATTTACTTAACATTTATGAATACGTTTGAGCGATCTAATGAATCGTTGCTGTTTCTGTCCTTTCTGTACGTATTTTGTCTCACCATTCATATTGATGATAGGAAAGTTCCAATTCGCCCTAAAATAGTTACCCTGCCTCCTCTTGATCCGTTATCCGGTCCCTGATATGTGGTTTACATTTCTGACTGCACAAGATAAGAATATATATATATAACCTTTAAGATATGATACACTAACTAAAAATAGCATTCCATAGTACCATGACCTTATTTAAAATAAAATGTATGTAGCGATGATAATATCCTGATTTAATTTATTTCAAATATGGTGTAGAGAACATTTGTAAGAAAGGAATACTGGTGCTGCTGAATACTCTGGACAGGGATGTAATATAGAGCCAGGCATAATTCGTCTGAAAACTTTAAAGTCCTAACCGGAACATCAAATGAATCCTGTTTTCCTTTTGAAAGTCTGAATACACAGAACACCTTTAGAAATGATACACAGAACACCTTTAGAAATGACAATATTGTGTATCATAACTGAGTCATATTAAAATTCGTATTTACCAGTAAAATCAATCATTGAACTAGTAAGACTGCGTGTGTATCGATCAAAGAGATAAAAATGTCATCTAAAATTAGGAATGGGCAGCAATATTCTACTTTGACCCTTTAAAGCTTCATCTTCAGTATATGGGAATTAATAAGGTACGAATAATGTGTTTTCCCATCAAAAGGCTTTATCCATCTTTCTTAATTGGTTAAAAAGTTTAACATTGCTTTGTTTACCCTTACAAAATGTACTTGATCTTGTTAAACACTGACGAGAAAGCTTCGTTATACTATCCAGATGTATACTGCAAAAAGCTTTAGTTAAGGATCGTTTACTTACGTCAAGGTGAGAATTATTTTAAAATATGTACCAATTAATCATCATGCCATAACGTTATCGAAATGGTCCTAACACTAACGACTTGTAAATATGATATATTTATATGAAGGCATATGGTAAGGTGGACACATAGTCAAGTCAAGTATTCAACTAAGTCCACACTGTTGTCCCAATAAACTTGCCACATTTAGAAATTATTACGAAATGTGATGATACATATAAACGATATCAGTAAAGATGGTAATGATTTTCAATGAAAAAAGTTAGCAAACGTTAAAAAAAGTTAATCTTTCTCGGGGTTCAGCATATTACTTTAAGATAAAACGATTTAACATTTATTGACAGGTATAACCGGCATTCGTGTCGCTATATTACGATGGAGCACTCTGACTATCTATGATATAGTCAAACGTTGCGAGAGCTTGGAAACAAACTTTGCGAGAACTTTAGTTAGATTACGTTTTTTCCAAGCTTCGGAGGCTTTCATATTGACAGTTCTTTTGACTTTTGTATATATATATTACGGCTCGTTTTGCGATTCTTTGCGATTTTGAACAAACTACTTATCAGACAAATTTCAGGACAATATCATTTTCTGCGTATCGCCTATGAATTTGAGGCATTTTCAATCTCCAAACACCAACTGTGAAACAGTATGAGTTGTAAACGCAGATAATATAGGAAGTAGGTATTTATCATATTTCCATTTAGTAAAGCAATCGGTCACACAAGACTCTTTATTTTGATCTTTATGTAATTTATGGCAGAATATGTTGAGTTATAGATCAATCCATTTGTTGCATTTGATTTCTTGCACTCACTCGCGAACGATCGTTTGAAAACAAAGAAGATTTAAAGGAAAAGTTCGATATTGATATCGTGTGATATTTTCCTCAGACTGCGTGCACCAAAAAAAAAAATGGAATCATCCGAAATAGATGCTCTCTTGACTGAGTTAAAACCGTATGGACGCCTTCAAATTTGGTTTGTGATATGTTCAGCTTACCTTCAATTTTTCTTGCCTATGACTGGTCAGAGTGTCAACTTTTTGGCTGCAACACCAGACCACCACTGTGCCTTGAGAGAAGGATATTTTATTAACCAATCCATACCTGTGGATATTGATGATGACGGTAGGGAAGTTTACTCTCAGTGTCAGGAATATGTTAATGCAGACAACCAGAACGAGACCCAAAGTTGTCAAAGTGGATGGGAATATGATGATGATGTCTACGGAGAAACTATTGTGACCGAGGTACGCCAAAGTTAACTTCTGGGATGGGGGTTGGGGAAGGGTGAGGGAAGAGTAAATGGGTATTGTATATGCATGTTTATGTCTTATTGCTAAATTCAATGTGGCTTGTATGGATTAGGATAATTTTCGTCGATCTTATGATATGGTACATATGAAGGTTGCTTCTTTAGTTGACATGGTTATCCTTCTCGCGATTAGAAAATATGTTACAGAACTTTGTATAAGTTCCAACAATAACTTCATTGTGTTTATTGTTGCGGTTTCGAAAGCGACAAGTTTACTTTGTTAATTTTATTTCTTCAAGAACTTTTGTCACCTTTGGGCATTTGTTCAGTTTAATCAATCTTTGCAAATAATTGTTTCCCTTTTTTCTGTCTTTAATGAGTACAGTGGGACTTGGTGTGTGATCAAAATGCGGCGGCAGAAATCAGTCAGTCGGTATTACAAGCTGGTGGATTAGTTGGCGCGTTAATGTTTGGGATGTTGGCCGACCACTACGGTAGAAGACCAAGCTTTATAATCGCCATGATCATATACATTGTATTCGGTATCGCCATTTGCTTCTCTGTCAACTACTTGATGTTCGTAATTCTCAGATTCTTCTGTGGTTTTGGACAAGTAGTAAGTTATTACGCCAACACTTTGTTTTTTACATTCCTTCGAAAACGGTTTTCATTTTCATATGTTACACCATTATAACAGTAAAACATATTTAATGCAAATAATGTTACCAAAATGGATTACCCATCGCGTTTCACGCAGAGTTTTGACAGGGTTTTGAGTACTTTTGGGAACTTCATATTTTTTATAGTCACAATGAGATTTCTAGGGCATGCTCAAGTTTACAGGTGTATTGTGAAAACACCTGTCTTGGATATAAGTCTAACAGTTTTTCTCTAGTTTGAGCAAATCAAAGGTAGCTAAGCTTTAATTATCTCCTCAAGATGTATTGTCTTATCACGTGAACGAAACCTCAAACGACATCCAATACCATTTTTTAATTTATATAAGTGTAATTACTACCTTTATGAAACATTTATAAATGTTACAGGGTCTTACGTCTCGATCCAAGCAGGATCTTCTTCAGAGGCTAACTGAAACGAAAATAGACCTACGTACACAATAACCCCCCAAAATGGATAGACCGTCAATTTAGTTGGACCATTTAACAAATGAATAGGGTAAAAGTTAAAAAAAGAAAAGGAGAGCGGTGAGATGGAAGGGAGAGACGATGATAAGACAAAAGGACTAATGAGTACATATACAAGAAATAGTTCTTTATACCTAAGTATATTAATTATGTTACAGGCCATCTGGGTTCCCTTCGGTAGTAATATCTCGGAGTACATGATCCCAAAATATCGGAATCGGGCCATGAATGTGCCTGCTATTACTTTCTCTCTTGGGTTGATGTTTATGGCTCCGTTGGCGTACCTTATTCCAGATTGGCGTTACTTGCAGCTGGCGATCGTCTCGCCCATAGCTATTGCTCTGTTTGGAATGTGGTAAGAATGTCTCTGTGATCACTATTCATGCTACAGCTGTTAATAATATTGTCATTCTCAATGTTCAATGATGTAAACTGAATCGTAAAGTTGACATCACCTATGTAATCATTACGAAGTGGATAGTAATTGATATCTGGATACGAAGAGATTTAAGATAGCATGTTCAAACGCTTCTTGTAAGCACTTTTCAGCCACACACCTTCATATTAAATAAACTAGGCCGTATGAATACGCTCTGGTAAAGTAGTCATGGCTCTTTAGTTGTTCACAGCGTTGTTTACTCTGTTACTGGCATCTATAAAAATACATCACACCTTTGAAGAAATGTCCCGATTCTGTCAGTACGTATAGTGCAGCTATCGTGGATTGAAGGAGCTTAACGGTTTTCTTGAAACAGGAAAAATCGATCTATTCAAGAAAGCTTAAAAATTACATGGAAAATAAATATGATAACGTAAAAGATAAGCGAATGGGCATGGAGAATCACACTCCAAAATGTATGTTAAACAGTGTCGTATGAATAATTGAAATGTGCAAATGTAACGCAGAGAAAATAACTGAAATAAATTTGTCACTTTCTTCGTTTATCCTAGGTTTCTACCAGAGTCCCTTAGATGGTTAATAGGAAAAGAGAAACATAATAGAGCAGACAAGCTTGTAAAACTTGTTGCAAAGGTAAACAAAGTTAATATCCCAGAACATTTGTACAGTATGAAGACTTCGAAAACTACCAATGTCATTTCCATAAGCAGTAATCTTGCGCAGAAAAACGGTAAAAAATTAGATTATCCTACTCTAGACGAAGTCGTGGAAAATCAAACCGATGATAAAGTTTCAAAGAAGATATTTCCGGGGTCAGATTTAACGGACGAAGATAAAACTAGCCAAGCAATAGCCAACGGCCTTCAAGAGGATGCATTTGATCAACCGACGACAATCGAGAGGAAAGCTAAGCCAAAGAAGAAAAGTTACATTCACTTGTTCAAACCACCTGTTTTGAAAGTCACCATAGTTATCAGCATATTACGGTAAGCCCAATTGTATAGTTAACCCTAGTTCATAAAGAAAATCTTTCACGCTGCTTCACATTACCTATAAGTGTTGACTTCATCGTTCAGGTAAACAATATATATCTTAGATTGAAGTAGTGTCAATTTTCCCGCAAATGAGTATATGGTACATCTTGTCCGTTCTTTTTCATAGGAAAATTGATTGTCAAGCAAAAACAGTGTATGGGAGAAACCTTCTTAATCAATATAAGCTTCATCAAAAATGAACTTTCAGAACGGGCTAGACAACTGAAAGCCGATATTGTGTACTGCTATTTAGGATTATTCACCTGTAGATTATCTTGATTAAACCAATACTATCGTAGCAGAAGAAGTCTAGACACAGATTACGATAAAAAAAAAGTATCTATTTTAAGGATTTCTATTTGCTGAATTTGCAGATTTACACATTCCATGATCTACTTTGGTTTTGCATTAAGCACTGGACGACTGGCTGGTAGCCCATACCTAAACTTCTTCTACAGTGCACTTGTCGAAGTACCAGCAAGACTGTTATCTCCCATAGTTTATAGAAAGTAAGTAACAATAAGTTGTTTCTGTACTTTGACGAGTTACAAACCGTATTGCATATGGTGTGATACAACTCGTAATGGAAGAAACACCAAGGAAAGTAGAGATCGAAGCAATTGTCACTCAGATAACATAACATAAAGCATATAATAAAACATATAAAACTAAAAGAGGGATATATTTTCGCCACTTTAAATAGCCACCGTAAATTCAAAGTCCACTTATGGCACAGCCATGTGTAGAACAGGCGGCTATATTCAGGGGTAATTCCTCCTTTGTTGGATCTTCTATTTACTCGCATTTACTTGGAAAGCTGGTTAAGATTGATCGTGCACGTATACACCTTAACAGTACATAAATTAAAACTCATCGAGAGGAAATCTCGTTTTGAATATATTTGTACTTGGATTTAACAAAGGCGCGTGAGTTTTTGTTCGAAAGTTACTCATTTCTTCTCCACTCCAAGAAGACATAAAAAAACTTATCATTTTAGGCAGGTTATCATTCAATGTATGAAACAAAACATAAACAACATACAATCAACAAATTTGTCGCAATTTAGACGTTTGTCAGACTAAGCGCGTCTTTGCCAAGAAAAAAAGAAGTAATGTTGCTCAGAGAAATTACATTGAACTCAAACTGACACGCGACACGTAATAAAAGGCAGAAACATTCAGTTGTTTTGCTTACCATAAACACATCTATTGTATGTTAATTTCTTGGCTGAAAGGAAGAGTTGGTTTGATGACTTAGGGTGGGAAATTATCAGATGGGATTTAGGTATACATCTCGTATCGGGACTTTATTTGATAGGAAGATCAAAGTGCACGCTAAGGTTCCTACCCGTATGGTGTATGTAGTATTAGCAATGATGTAGTCGAGCTTTAAAATATTGTTATCTTTGTTAACATGAATTGACAAACACCCAACAATTGATATGATACGTGCATGTATCGTCCTTTAATTTCTACCGTTTGAATATTATTATATCGAAATATTTCAAAGTATATTTATTTAACTGGTACCGACATTCACAACCATAACGGTCTTTTATGGTTTAAAATGGGTGTCATTGAAGAGGAAATGGGGTGGGGCACGGAGCTGGCCATTTATAATCGGGTAACAGCAATATTCCTTCCTCTTTGCTACACACGAACGCCCGCTTCCGTGAAACGGTTATTTTCAAGTATTACATATGATATTCGTTCACCATTTTCACAACTTTGACACTTGCAGTTTTATTTAATTTCCTAATTATTATTCTATTCTTGTCTATTTCTATCGCAGGTTTCGTCGAACTTTCGTGCTTACTTTCTGTTACATACTGTGCGGTATCGGTCTGATTATCATGATATTCATACCCCCTGAGACAAGTGAGTATTAACTCCGTACTTCACTGTATAGGTTTGAATTCATTTTGATGCTCGATATTGACTCGAATCCAATTGCATGACTTGAATAACTTCATGTCTCTGCGAGGAAGACTGTATAACTCTTGAGTGAAAATAGAAAAACTTTGACTCTATCCATTTGAGAAATGAACGTTGTTGTAACAACATGTATGTCTAGTTTATTGAGTGGTATTTCGCAGCGGTGGCGTAGGTAACTGTTAAGTTATAATATTACATTTCAATACCAGTGTTTCTTTCTTCACACAGAAAACGGCGTCAATCTAGCAACATTGATCAATGTACTATCACTTCTTGGAAAGTTCTTTGTGGTTTTAACCAGGGGAGGTAACATGCTGCTAGTGGTGGAGTTATATCCAACAACGGTCAGGTACTGCACTTCAGTAAACGTATATAAGATATAATGTTGCAACTGTATATGAACTGACAGTTCACTAGGCCAGAAGCATTTGATAAAGGGAATTTTGTATATGTGGTGGTTACGATATTGTACAGGAAATCGCTCATACGTTCTGGTACAGAATGGTTTATTGAGCGTCTCTCTGAACAATTTGAAGATAAATGACCTATTCCTACATAACCGTAATAAGTATTTATACCGTTTTCTCATGAAACATAATTACTAAAAGAGGGTGGAGTGCTCAATTAAATATCAGCATGCATCAATAAATACTGCCATACATGAGAGATTGTACCTCAGTCTGCACGTGGACGCAAAATAGCAATATTCTTGTTATGTACATATATATGTAACAAATATTCATCACTGCATATCGTCGAAGACTATAGAGATTTACTTTATAGATGTTAACATATATACTAATAATTTATATAGTTGTTGTTGTTGTAAATACAATGTTATAGAATATTAGGCGGTAGGCAGCATCCAGAAATCTTCTCTAAAGTCATTCTTTATTATGTCAGATTCATGATAATATGCGAGATCATTTTTCTTTTCAGAAATATGGGTAATGGCTGGACCGTGTGCATGAGTAGACTTGGAGCAGTCGTAGCACCGTTCATGCTTTACATGGTAAATTTGAATATTTCATATTGCTTAAATTAGAGTCCGTAAGTAGCCGTGTCTTGCAGAGATGGTGTTTAAGGTAGCTATTAACTGCCGATCGCTTCTTCTATTATTCATGAAAACGATAAGAGCCTGTAATGAAAGTTGTAATTAATTGTAACACCGTAAATTGATTCATGTATAAGAGTTTGTCAAAGATTTAAATATACTGCTTATTGCTCCATGTGTATTCCTGTTATGGCTTCATCGAAACTACACAGAACATGTTAACGTATAGAAGTTTTGAACACTTCTTTTACATTTATTGACTGACTTTGCATGTAAAGAAAATGAATCAATATCAATTGCATATTAAACTTAATAAACATATTTCCCCTTGTTGTCCATCATTTAGGATAACGTTTTACCGAACTTTTCAATCATCATGATGGCAGTTATGTCCATATTGACAGCTTTGAGTGTGCTGGTTTTACCCGACACTCGTAAAACAACCCAACCTCAGGATACTAAAGACCTGCGGATAATAATGAAGACAAGACGAAAGAATAAAGACGCCACTGGCCAGGATAATGTCGTTTTTGAAGGGGATACAAAATTATAAGTTATAACCCAATCACATGAAACTTAACATCCGTTTTCTAGAATACCAAAAGTTATAATTACTAATAATTACTAATTATTAAGTTTATGTGTAAAATTAACCGTTGTAATACTACGTACCTTTATGTTCATTTCGGTAAGTAGTGCTAACTGAATATCGATCAGAATGTTGAATTTTTCTGATTTGGTGTCAACTTTCCTATAATAATATATGTTGAAATGTGGAACTCAAAATGACAAAGCTATTTCTAATGCTTTTTGTATTAACTGCAACGTAACTGTGTTTGTTGTTTACCCA
>KN891111.1:14186-24329 GCA_000934455.1 Apostichopus parvimensis
TTTCAAGGGTGCGGAGGGGGGGGGGGTCGTGGCGTATACTAAATTGCCCGGACCGTGATTAAGGTATATGTGCCTGAACCTTTACGGGACTCAGGCCGAGAGGGGAATCCATGATTTATAATGGAAGGGGGGGGTGGGGAGGGGGTGGAGGCTTGGTTCGTTGAAGCCTCATCGTATAAAAAGAGGTCCGTCAGCAGAAATGCAAATTACAAATTAGACGTCAAATGATTCATTCCTGAGGCAAAATCTATACTGTCTTGTTAAATAGATTTATAATAAGGTGTAACTGTAAACGCAAGGTTATGCGAATCAATTCTTTAGAATTCATGTGTGAACTTGTGCAAGAGGGAATGGGGGAGGGAGAGGAGGGGGGGGGGGTTGTACACTTCTACACCTCCCAGATCCGCTCCTGATGCCATCATAGGCTCGGAAGAGAGATCTAATTCTTCTCCAACTGAATGTAATGAAATCCCCCGACTGGCGACAGATCTAGAGGTGGAGGTACCCCCGCCTCTTCCCTTTGCGCGCGCTTCTAACTATATTAAGGAACCGACTGGATGATTCGGTATTTGCCTCTACTGCCCCTTCACTTATAAAGAGATCTAGAGTCACTCTAGAGAGTTACACCTCTCGTTGAATATGATAAAATATCTTATAAAGCCCGCTATAATTAAGAAGGCGTAACCATTAAAATGTGGCATTGGTTTTAAAACGAAATATTTTGCCCTTTGTATTGGTACTTTGTTTAATTTCTCTCTTTTTTTTATTTAAGGAATCTCTCCTCTAGTTTGACCTTCCAATTCGTCCACGGTGTCTTGTTTTGTCACCAGTTACCTAGGCAACGGAGTCACTGTGAAATCCGGAGAACTGAGGCTTCCGTCAGTATATCAATAAATTTAACAGTCGTAATGTCACTATATATAGCATACTATATATACAATACAAAATAATAAAAATAAAAATAAATACGAAAAACAATAAAAATTAAAGTGAGAAAGAGATGAAGAAGATGGTTTCACGAATGACAGATCTTGCGTCACGAGTATAGCAGGCCTTCTTGTTTTCTTAGTTTATTGAAAGGCTTTATTAATTTTATCATTAATGTTATTATCATTACAGTTGTTTGTTGTTCATGTAATGACGCTAGTTTCAAGGATAACGCAAAAAAAATAACTCGTAACCAATTTTTGCAGAGTCAGTGTCTGTTCTTACTTCATCTTCTTCTTCTTCTTGTTTTTTCTCTTTTTCTTTACTTCTTTTTTACTTCTTTTATGAGAGAAAATTGTTATTATTATGATTTTTTTATCGCCTTTTAAGCCAATCAAATTCATAAGAGAATAACAAATTTAGCTAATAAAAGTTTTCAAAAAGTAAATCGAAAAAAAATAAAATTCAAGTGAAAACAAATGCTAATAAATTAGATTTGTTTATTTATCTGCAGATATTTAATAAGTCGGCAACCTATTGTGTTCCTGGTCCAATGTGAAGATACTATGTCATCACTGCACAGATTGATCGTTACAAACCCAACAAGTATGATTTTACAAGCTATACATGCATTTGGCAACACACATTTTTTCATCTTTTCTAAATCATTGACCACATGACCTTTGACATTTTATGTTAATTAATACGGCCTAACTATTGAAAGAATATCAGCGGCAAAATCTAGCAAATTCTTGGTATAATTAAGAAACATGATATAGATACATCTTATGTTACGTCTTTGACAGACATGATAAACTTGAACATTTTAGATAAATTGCAAGCTTTACATATCTGTCACAAAACGCATCACTATATACATTGGCGTGGAGAGAAGTTAGTGGTTATCATGCATTTCTAGGTCATGTATGTGCAAATTGGTGTTACTATTCGACTATATTAAACGACTGAGGCCTAGAATTAGTATCAATATGCCCGGGCTTCGATTATTTTTGTGAAGTCTCCTACCTCTCCTCTTCCCCTGTTGGTTTCTTTCTTTCTTCTCTCCATCCCTTGTCTACTAATCCTCTTACATCTATCTCTTTGTATTCACCATGCTCATTAACCTGTCTGTATTCTGTGCGTGTTTTTGTCCCTTCTGTTATACTGTTACTTGTCATTTAGCCTTTGAAGAAGATCCTGCTAGGATCGAAACGTCAGGCCAACTTACTTTTACACAAGTACCGATATGTTTAGATGTTATATTGTCTGTCACCAGAATTTCCCTTCTTTAACAGTATAGGTAAAACATCGACAAACTCGACGAAAACCCATGTATGCTTTTTTTTTTTAAATATGCGTCGAAAAACCGTGTTAATGAAAGGGATAAGTATTTAACATCCAGTGGATATCGAAAGTTCATGTCTTCTTTCCTACGTGTCTATGGTTCTTCAATAATAAAGAGTATGGTAGATAGATATGATAGATATGTCTTGTATAATGGGGAATGGTAAAAAATGAATCTGTTTTAAATCGTTCGATATCAAGACCATTTGTACGTCGTGCCGACAGAAGACGAGTACTGCAATAAGCGTGTGTGTAAGTCTACCGCTTATATAGACTGTAACTGGCTGTTTTACTTCTAGACACTCTAGTATACTTACCGATCAGGTGTCAGATATCCAATCCCTGATATTCCTTCTCACGATTAATCAATGATTTCCCCTCTCTGAGGTTTTAACCAAGAGCTTTGATCTTGCATCGATCACGTAAAAAAAAACCTTAGTTTGCCTTTGATGTTTTCTTCCTCTTCTTCTACTTTTTCGCCTCCTTCTTCTTCTTATTCTTTTATTTCTTACAAGGGATATGTCATGTGGATCTCAAAGAGGGCCCCATTATACCCACCGTAAACGTATAGATAACTTGTTGTCTCCATGTATACTAGTATATACTAAAAGTGACGCCACCATCTCGGGAATTCTACATCAAATCGAGATGTAATGTGGCAGCTCCATGGTTTAATTCTACTTTGTTCTTTCATTAATACATTACAAAATGGAACTTGTTGATTTAAATGTTGGTTTAACATAATTGGCTACGCCGGGGAACTGGAAAGGAATTCAACTAGTTTAGAACATC
Organism: Apostichopus parvimensis; assembly: GCA_000934455.1. Taxonomy (NCBI): domain Eukaryota; kingdom Metazoa; phylum Echinodermata; class Holothuroidea; order Aspidochirotida; family Stichopodidae; genus Apostichopus; species Apostichopus parvimensis. The sequence continues at coordinate 17,250 of KN891111.1, forward strand.
TCAGGACAACAAAACTACTCGGGAGATTGAACTCCCGTCAAGCGACTCAGTTCGTTCTTCAAGTCTTTTTGAAGGCAAGAAAGGGGCCAATTCGGGGTGGGGATGGGGCAGGTCATTTAAATAGTCGACCGCACTGACCTGAAAAGTTGTCCCTAACTATTTCTTTTATCTTTGATGTGTGTGTCCAAGTTGTCCCTATAACATTTTAGCTGGCACGGCTGACAGACGCATGTATATGAAGCAACAGTTGTCAAGTGTCTGTAATTGTAGTTCGTATAAGGCAGCTTCCGCTATATAGCTTGATAAATAATTAAGCTTCGTACGTAAATGGCTAAGAGCTATCACAGTCTATGTTTGTTTGAAGCCAACTGAATGTGTACTGTTGGCATGGATACATTCATCAAAAATATCAAATTTACAATAGGAAGGTAACACGATGTGTATACGGGTTTGCCGTGTCTCCGTATACATGCAGGATGTACTAAATGGCAATATTACTAATACCCTAACGGAGATATTCCAGTGGCTAAAGTTGATTATTTGACGAAATTTCTGGGATTTTTTCTATCCATCCTCAAAGCATTTTGCGTGGCAAAGATACGATTGTTTAAGATATGAAATTTAGTGATACTTTGTGAAGGCATCTGGCAACAGCTTGTCGTCATAGCAATGGATCTCAAATTATCTTTGTGTATCTTTATAACATTGTAAATCTCTTATTCGCCTATAGGGAAGTAAATTATTTCTACAAAATGGAGAAAAATCGAAAAACAGTCAGTCAAAATTATGACAGATTATGAGGTGATCAGCCTATATGAAATAAAGGTTCATCGTTTGATTGCCCAGCACAGTCTTTTGCTAATATGAAGGGTCCACGTGGACATTTTACAGCTTAAACCTCTTTTCTGATTGTCGTATCGTGATGAATTTCTCTGTTTGGTACACATTTTATTTTGCTTGTAAGTTCACTGGAAGCAAAAGACTATCATCCATTAACCACATTCCACCCTCAGACCCCCCTTCTTATAAATTGACCTCATTTCTTCCCTCCATCGCATAACATAGCCTCAAGCAGCTACCCCCCCCCCCAACTCCACGTCAAAATTCCTGTTGAATACCTCAATTGTGATTTAGATATGAGAGGTCCAAATGTTGTTTGACGGAGTAAAGACCCTCTCACGAACAAAAGCATAGTTATGCTTCTGATTGCTATCACGCATTTCCAGCTCTAGCTTTCTTTACAAAGATGGTTTGAGTTAAATTGAAAAATTATCAAAAATGAATTCTATTGGTGTGGGTAACATGTATTTAACATTTGAAGTTTTCTTGTAAAATTTTTAAAGAAAGCTACTCACAAGAAACACAAAAACAAATTGTAAAATTGGCCATAAATAATACATTTACAATACATTCGAAAATTGTCAAGGATTAATATTGCTTGATTCCGTCCTTGGATTCTCTGCTTTTTGTGTAAACTTAACCAAAAAATTGGTGGATTTATTAAAATTTAATCAAGCTTAGTATTAATATTAATGCCAAGGCCTGTCCTGAGACATCATCTATTCAGCCGTAATAGTAACAGACTAAAATAAAAACTTAACACATATATGAACAGGAGAATCTTTGGAAATATTTACAAACCTGTTTAGTTGAAATGAGATATGATTTGTTCCAAAATGCATCCTTTTTTGCATATGGTTTATTTGAACTTTCCTGCTGAAATTGAGGGGGGTGGGGGGGGGGGTTACAGGGTGCATAGCAACACCTTTCCTCCCACCCTTTTTGCAGTACACCTATCTTCTCTTTTGACATAAACATAAAATATAACGTGTATAGCAGATTCCAAATCGTGTCCTCAGCATAAAAGCAGCAGGTTTCCTGCGGTAGGTGGAGACCTCCCTTCTGCTCCATCTACCTGAATGGAGCATCTGAATCAACATTCTACTATCTCTAAAATTATAATCACATTATGAACCTTTTGTAGTACTTACAGTACCCTCCACAGTCCTCCAGCTAACTGGTTGGAGCAAACGAATCAACGTGTTGATATCTACAACCTTAAGATACAACATCACCAACCTGTTCTGTTACCTCAAGAGCCTAAATAGTCCTCCCCTGCAGCTCCATACCCCTAACTGGCTCATTTGAGTCGATGTTCTATAACTTCTATTACACTATAAAGTTATACATGATATCTTTCATTCTTCTATGATATCTAAAGTATGCTCAAGAGATATGACATCATCCTACTACTCCAGCTCCCTGACTGGAGCATATGAATCAACATTAGATATCTATTAAATATAGATATGACATCATCAAGCTTCTGTGGTACCAGAAGTACCCTTGAGAGTCCTTCCTGTTGCCCCAGATCCCTGATTGGAGCATTTCACTTGATATTCTGTCATCTTTAAAATGAGATATGACATCATCAGGTTTCTGTGGGTCATGATGTACCCTCAGTAGCCTTTCTTGCTCCTCCAGGTCCCTGATTGGAGCATCTGATTCTACATTCTGTCATCTTTAAAATTAGATATGACATCATCAGGCTTCCGTGGTACCAGAAGCCCCCTCGAGAGTCCTTCCTGCTGCTCCAGCCCCTTGATTGGAGCTATTGGGAGCGATGGAGGCGGCTGTTATAGCATTAGGGACACCATGCCCAGAGGACAAGCAGTCGTACCCCAATTTCTTCATGTCCTTTGTAACGATGTTGAACTTCACCCTCAAATGACCTTGTGATCTCACCCTGGTCACTGCAAAGTGAGATGAGACATAATGAACTTAGCTATTAATTAATGACAAAACTGAACATCTGGGACTTAGCTATGAGTGTGAGAGGCAGTTGGAATGTATTACCAACAACAATGGAATTCTCTGAGGTTTGATGGGAAGGAGATTATTGGGAATTGGAAGGGGGAGTGGATGGGAAAAGAGTTATGTGGAAGAAATGCTGAGAAGGAGAGTCGATAGGGAAAGAGTTTTGTTGGAGAAATGCTTAGAAGAAGAGGCTGTGGAGAAAAAGTTATGGTGAAGAAATGCTTAGGAGAGTTGATGGGGAAAGAGTAATGTGGAAGAAATTCTTAGAAAAGAACAAAAAGAAAAGAAAATGCTTAGAAAAAAAAAGAATTATTTGGAAGAAATGCTTAGAAGTTACTGTCTAACCAAGAACATTCTGTCAATGTCTTTGTGTAGTAGTAATACAAAAACACTATTTATGGTGGTTGGGGGAGAATGGGCTATGAGGCAGCCACTTTCTATGCATCCCCTGCACGATGCCCATGAGTGTTGACTTCTTCAAATACACCGACGTATCAATGGCACTCTGCAGTGTGTATAATAAAATCTACTTTACTTAAATGGAAAAAAAATACCCTCGCCAGCAGATGAATGTACTTACCCTCACGTCCTTCACCCCTGGCAACCACGTTCGTGTCCACATACTCCGGTCTCCTTCCCATAAACCATCTATATTGAATAGATATCGATATAATGAAAATCCTCATAAATAACAAATATGGTAATAGGTCAATATAAACTGTAATTTACTTTTAAACTAAATGGCCTTCTTTAGTTTTGGTTCACTGTTTTGGCTGAAAATTAACAAAGGTATCTGCACTTCCTGACATCCAGAGAAACACACAACCAAAAGGTGTCTCATAGTTTCAAACTGTGCAATAATTTGCTAATCTAAGTCAAATAATTGTTCACAAAAGAATCAGAAATTAATTAACCAGAAAAAAATTGATAAAAGCATCAATTAACAAATGCATAATCTTCAAAGGGTAAGAACTGAAGGGAGGGGTGGGGATAAGGGAGGTGTGGGGAAAGGGAGGGGTGGGTAAAAGGGAGAGGGGAGGAAGAGTTGGGATCATGAATTATTGTTGTTTTGTATTCAAAAAGCTACTTAATACTTTTGGTGTGAAATTCTACAATTAAGTCAATAAGAAGCATACCCCTGAGTGTGATATTATTTAAGAAAAAAGACAAAAGTATATAAACCACTAAACAAAGAAATTAGTGGTGGGATTTGGAAGGAATGTCATTTGAAGTCATTTGTAAGGGATGTCATTTCACAGAAATAGACTTTATGATGGTCGTTATCTTCTTTCTTTGTGTTTTTTTTGCATGGAGGTCTCTATAGGCTAAATGTTTAATATGTAGAGATGTCATGTAAACTTTTCAAAACAAATGCAGACACCTTCACACCAGAGGCACCTAGATCTAGCTCACCTTGCATTGTATATGGGGCGAGCTGAGGTCTTAATCTCTATCAGTGGTGACAGCAAGGTGGGGGAGGGGTGGTTTTGCGACAGGTGGTGGTGGCATGGGAGACATTTTCCCCCAATCATGATGCTTGCCCCCTTCCCCTCCCACCCATCTCAGCCGGCTCTGGTAAAACAAAACTGAAGTCTGTGATGCATTTTCTCACATTCAAAATGTTTGCCTCTCAAACTGCTTGGCTACCACCCAAATTGCCCCATACCCATCCCCCTCCCCCCTCCCCACCCTCCACACTTCACCTCCACTTCTCTCCACCTCCACTACTCTCCATTGGCAAACTTGAACTTAGACGGAGTAGATATATAACTGACTGTATTGTACTTACCCAAGAAACTTTTGAAATCTGGATGAAGCCTCTGGAACAAACATTGGAATGATACAGGCGTGGCTGCAAAGTAGACAACAAAATAAGTTTTAGAATGGAAGGCAAAGAAACATGAAAAATGGAGAAACGAAAGCATTTTTATAATATTTATGTTTAATATTACAATTATGTGGAGATGAAGTAGATATCATTAATCCAAAACATACTGTAGCAAAAATTTGGATATTACTGTATCTTTGGTTTTCTGTTTATGACTTGCACGTTCCTCCCAATCTTCAATTCTCTAGATGTTGGAAGGTTTCTTTAAAGCGCATGTTTGTCACCAAGTCTTTGGTAAGTTTTCTAAACCTACTGCAACTTACTCCAAAATAAGATTACTAATAGACCAGACAAAGATATACCCTCTAGATTTGTTTCACCAAATGCATGTTTCAATTATCGTGTTATTAATTCAAGCCATCCAAACACTTGTCACATCAGCATTATTTAACAGTTAAGAAGCAATGGTTGTTTCACGTATTTCTCAATTATTCCTTCACAATGAGAGCATTGTGGCCAGTTGTCTCAGGCAAACGACTTGCGATCTAAGGATTGCAGGTTTGAGTCCTGGCCAGATCGTTACGGTGTGTCCTTGGGCAAGGCACTTGCAGTAATCTCCATTGCCTCTCTTCGACCGGGAGAGTCCACGGAAAACAGCAAGGAAAATTGTAAATATAGTTGCATGTACCGCTTTGTGGCTGCATCTTATGGGATGTCGCTCAGGGGACACACAGATGTGGCACACTATAAGTGCCCTGTGTATCAACAGTTTGAATTGTGCACACTTGGGGTGTGTATGTGTGGAACAAATTAAAAATGATCAGTAGGTACTGTTGTAAAGTCACGTGAGGGCTTGGCCTTGATGTAAGACTGTCAAGATTGTAGACATTCAACTGTAATGTTTTATGAAGGGTACCACCTGTAGCTTCAACCTGTGTTCTATTTATCGTTTCATGTACATGTTACGAGTGTCTGAGGCTATCATAGACTTACCCTCCTGGAGTTAGCGGGATGTGCACAGCCCCATAGCCTCGAACCACTGCTGTTCCAAATGCATCAAGACCGTAGACACTGACCACTAGTTGAGGCCCTGTTAATATTCAAACCAAGGAAACGTTATTTTGTCTCAACTCGGTCAAAGTAAGGATCATAGCTTTAAAATATCTATGACGTTTATAAGAGTACTATATAAAAGGCGTGCAAATACCAAAGAATTAACAGAATCACACAAAACACATTGGAACTTTGAAAAGCAGAATTACTCATGACCAAAAACTAATATATTTCTAAATTTGCTATTAACATCAAGTTCACTTTTGGTAAAAAAGCATGTCAATTTCAAATGTGAAAAATTAAAACGATGCATTGGAATTGAATGCAAATTTCACCGGGACACTTAGAATATGTTCTTCTTTAATTAGTAAAAAATTATGGGTTTTTCTCTCCCTGGACTATCCTTTCAACAAACATGTATGCATTATAAACTTCAATCCACATTTTGACTGACCAAACATTATGGGTTTTGATCTGCATTAATCAGGTTCAATATCTCAAAACTTTGGTGCTTTCAAAAAGTTTTGTGAATCTTTGCAACAAGAGATTTTTGATTACGAAAAAACGAAAAGAAACTGCAACACCATATATATACTCACATCCATAGGGATTTGTACTTTTAAAAGTCACCTCTAGAGGAAAATTCCAGACAAAGTCTCGTTGTCCATATGTATTCCTTTTGCACACTTGGGAGATTCCCTCTTCTAGACCCTACAAAAACCAATGCAGAAATTTCCTTATATAAGTTAATTAAAATGCTGAAGAGGTGTAACAAAAAATAAATATTGACAATTTAAATTTTCAACAAAACATTATAAATACTGTAAGTCAATCATGTAGTCCCATCAAGTCTGCCTCAGGTACAGTATATTAACATTTAGAACGTCACAGATAGAAATGGAAAATATCACGGATCACTTTGTATCATTTTGGTCTATAAAAGGCCAAGTTTCATACGCTACAGCTACATTATGATGGTAAAACAATGCGTAGATCAAATATAAACTGTTTCATGATTTCAGGTAAGCTTGCACGGTTTCGTGAAAACTTACAACCGGTTTTTCTCTAGCAAAAAACCGAATCTGGCTCAAAAACCGGTTTTTTTTTCCCGCCCAAATTGCATTGAAAACATCCAAATCTCGATCGCTAAGATGCGTATTTTTGAAGCTTTACCAACAGCGGTCCAAGTCTAGTTTGTTCGCAGTAAAGGTTAAAAAGTAAGGAGAATAAATTCAAGAAATGTTACTGCCTTCATGACTCTCATTTTATTACCCACGTTAACTAAACTGAAGTAAAAATGTCGAAAAGAAATGTGTTAGTGAAATGTTTTCTTTAAGATTTAACATCACGTACACGTATCGTTTGTCATGTGTTTACTGTAC
>KN891113.1:8093-21500 GCA_000934455.1 Apostichopus parvimensis
GGTCCAAGCAGGCTTATATATGAAAGGACGTATCTGGGTTTAACTTGAAATTAACAAATGGATTTAATGTAGGTTTCATCAACTTGATGTACTTTAGCATACTAGGAAAATTAAAGGAGAGGTGACTACTTAAAACTAAAAGATTCAATTTAAGGTTTTTATTTCATTTTCAAGAAACGTCGTTTTGTACCATCCTCTGTATGTACAGTACTATGAGTTAGCAGCAGCATTTTGATACAAAAAAAAGTCAACGGTGAATCTGAAGTTATAGTGGTTTTAAAATAATTGTAGATTTTGTCTTTTGAATAACTGCTAATTATATATTTTTTTTCAATATTACGTCGTAGGACCTTGGGCCCGAGGGGGGGGGGGGGGGAGGGTGATCAAAGTACCTGGTAATGTGGTTGATTTTGTAAAATTTATCACCCGGAAAATTAACTATTGTATCTTCATAATTATATTCAAGTGCTGACGATACTATAATGCAACATCCTGGCCTTGTATCCTCACATGGTTCCCATTGTTATTAGTACTATTTCCATCAGAATCATTCAATATGTCTGTATCATATATTATAAGAAACACTCTGGTGTAGTTGAGTCCAATTATTCCTTATTCCGAGCCAAGTCCGAGACCACTTGGTTCGAGTATGGTACTCTCGAGTCCGAACAGCGTTCTATAGAGTATATGAGCAACACAAACCAAGTCCGAGTCCAGCTTATAGAGACACAGCAATGACGAGCTCACGCGGTTTCTGCCTATACTAGTCTAATAGACACACAGGGGGTATCGGGTACATAAACCCGCTATAAATATTCCTTAATTTAGACCGTCGCTTCCTGGTCTAAATGTTCCTTGCCTAACGTTAAATAGAGAGAGTCAACTATTGGAAAATTGATTATGTGCGCATGTACAAACTACCAATTAAACATGCACATACAGAGTACATTTAAAAAGAAAAAAATCTGTGCAGGGTTTATTATATTTAATGATATTTCTTAATGTTAACAGATCTACACTAGTCTATTTAATTCTCCCCTTGTGTCTCTTATTTTATTTGTTCATCATACAACTGAATTCCCCAAACTTTCATTGATATCTCTACACGATCAACAATACGATAGAAACAGAATATCTAAGACGAAGGGGGTGGGGTGGGTGGGGGGTATCTAATATGATGCTTTGTGGGCTAACCAATAGGTTGCTTTAATTTTGCCATTACGTCGATCCAACCACGATGTTCTGGGGTCTACTTTTGAATACTGCCCTCTTTTTCTTTCTCGTGAGAAGTTCATAATTATGACGTCACTCAGTGTTTAATGACGTCGCTCAGTGTATGATGACGTCACTGTCGTCACTCAGTGTTTGATGACGGGTTAAAAATAACCCTGTATTCCCTATAAAGCTGATGTTTATATTAATGTTATTAAGTCCGTGCATCTTACATTGACGAGTCTGTCTCCTGTATTGACTTTAGGGTGTTTAATGTAGATGTGCGTTTACCTGCCAGGAATAGTTTACTGTGATATTTATATCATTCTAACTTATATATTTTTTGCTTCGCAATATTATATTTTCCAGAAATTCAATTTCAAATCTCATGAATATAATATTTCTCTTCCTTTCAGGCCTGTGACGAGGATGGCAATCTACCAGGAGAAGAGGTAAGAGAGACATATATTCATGTTCATGTTAATTAGTAACGGTAATTTAAACAACAGACAAAGAGGTATTAATTAATGTTGAACAAATAAATAAGACAAAGAGTATTGGACTTTGTTTCTCATCAGGGGGAAGATTTATAATTGTCGTGTATCGAACAGGGAATTTAGATAGACCAGCAGCTACAAGTTTATATCTGGTAATGATGATAGCACTGTTCTTAATGTCAAGTTTATATGAGGTCTAAATAATCTTCCGCACAAACAGTCAAAGAAATGCTAAACAGAGAAACGATTAGACCTTTAAATACTACAAGGTCAGTCCGATGTTATGGTGTGTTGAAAGTCTCACACCAAATTGGAATTTAATATTTAAAACATTCAGCTGTCCAGGCAAGGTTGACTGTAAAAGGAAAGGGAAGGTGTAACCATTTTCTCTATACACATCAAATGTTAACTCTACAAGTCTATACTCAAATCTCCCATAAATCTCTACTCCGGTATTGTTTGATACAATAAAGTCATTAGAATCATTCTCCGGGGTCGGGAGGGGTTAGGGATGGTTAAAAAGGAGCTAAGCTTTTCACATAAATTCGGTAAACGTTGCAATAAAGTTTGTTACTGTTAGTATTTAACCGTGTAATCGGCCAATTTTTTTCAATATTTAACCAGCAAATATAATACTAGTGAATGTAAGATATAAGGCATCATTCTATTTATTTTCAAATACATAATACTTCAGTTTGAACTATTTAATGTAATCATTAATCGTAAACATGTGACCTAAACACATTTACAAACAGATGGCGCATGTAACACCAAATCAGAAGGTTATTTTGTCTTTCTTTTTATTTAAATTTGTGTCATTATCTATAATGACTACTGACTAGTCCAGCTAACAAACAATATTCTAATGGAAGTTTAGTATCGAATTATGTCTTCTTATTCCAGAATTATAAAAAGAGCTGTTTTCAAGGCATGTTATATCTAAATTACTGAGGCCCTGCTAATGTTTAGTTAGCTCACACGTACAACTAGTATTGTTTAGGCGTAGTGGTAATAACGAATACTGGGTTTGTATAGTCACCATGCAGAAGACGGATGAGTTGACGTGATGAAGTATTTATGTTGAAAGGCAGAAAAATAGCCGGTTGTATTGTTTCACTGTTTGAAGGCCGAGGGAGGGCAGATTCGTCCTAGTGAATAATTATAATCTAAAATATGTTATCCAAAGTTGGATGCAGATGTATATTACCACCACCCCCACATCTCATGGACGTCTGTCTATTAAACGTCACTAAAACATCACAAAACATTCATGTACAGCTGCCAATTTCACCCCTCAACGTCCGTATTGCCTTGAACGTTATTAATTAAGAATCGCTACACTGATACTGTACAGAGAAACTGTCAATATAGTAAGGAATAGAAAGTAGGTATTCCGTGTTTCATGAGACATTCGTTCAGTTCTTTCAGAATAGAGACATCATAATATAAATACACACTTATTCCATCGTTTTTTTTTAAATATTGTTGCTGTAACTCCTATGGGGAACGTTTGTTTGGTGTCCATTTAAGTCAAAATAATAGAGCGACAAGTTAGCAATTGCGACACGTGACATCAAACCTGCTTCGAGTTCTCATTTCCTAAAATGTGAGACAGTTTCAATTATTTGATATCTCGCTGTTAGCAAAACTATGTTAGACGTCTCATTTTTCCATTTTTTCCCTATTTTCGGTACCACGTTTATGGATTCTCCGACTCTTTCCTAATGTATACAACATACATATCAGCATAATTTTAAAGTTTAGTTTGTAGGCGCTGCCACTAGCCTGCTAGCTGACTTTACTTTTCTGTTGATGAACCAATAGCATATTTGTAAGAAATTATCAAGGTCTTATAAGAATGGATTCTGTGTTTCAATTTCTTCTTTTTCCAGGGTTTTGAGTTTGATCCTCTTTGGCCCAAACAATTATGTAGGGTAGAAAACATGAATATTAGTAATTGTTAGTCTTGACCAAAAAGTAATACCATGGTCTTTCCCCAATTTCTCTCTCAAAAACAACATCAAGCTCGAATAAAAAATCGAACTCAAGCCTTACTGTTACTATAGGCCTAGAACCTGCAAACTAACAGGTTCCCAGACATCGGTGCTATGATAACCACACATGCCCGTATGCTGCGGAAGAGTCTGAGTGTATTATGATCGCGAATAATTTTGACACAACAGTGATAGGAATTACTTTCGCATTGGGGTCCCGGGAGTATATAAAACAATAGCCATTGCAGGAGTTTTACGACTTCGTAGGCAATATGTCCCCGGGTCCAACAATGCCTCTGACTAGGGTCTTTGAGCGTGCTCTTACACCGTGTGAACACACACAGTGCAGTACTTTCAGCACCACTGAACATTGGTATGAATCTTACCCCCTACTTACCCCCACCCTCCCGACCCCACCTCCCCCATCTCTAAAATTGGGCAATGAACCGAGTTATCAAGACTGGTTTTTATATCACCATCGACCTCAAATCTAAATGACTTATCCTTGATAAAATTATAGTTTTGGAGAACAAGGTAACGCTAGCAAATACAAAGAAAGAAACAAGAAGACGTTGTCTTTTACAACATCATATGTATTAATAATTAAAGTCTTAATTGTTAATATTCCTCCACTGAAAGTAAAAGCTGATAATGATAACACAAGTTACACCGTTACAAAACATGAGAGCAGACCCCGGTCCAGCATGGTCATTTCACATTTATACAAAACATTTGATCCAATGGGTTTCAAACAGCTGACACATTTATCAACCACATGAAAAGATCAAACTCAGTTTACCTTCAAAAAGACTAAAAGGAAGGGTAAGTGACATGAATATAAGTTATGTAACGATTATATCAAAATTATAAGGAATTATCGGACTTTATAATGAGTAGAATGTTAGGCCCTGCAGCTTATATGAAAATGGCGACTCCAGTTGACAAAACCAGTGTTACAACTGAAATAAACAGAGAACACAGTAAATACTGTAAATCATTTGTACCACACTAACAACTGGACCGTGCTATAAATCGGTAGCATGTTCTATGAGGATTACAGTAATAACTCAGGATATGTGTAATCCCAACAATCCAGTTTATTTGTTGGGATTACAATTATCCTCAGTTCTTACTGAAATCCTAATTTATCAGATTTATCAGCACGATCCAGGTTTTACTCTGGTAATACACTTTAAGATTAACAGTAATTACAGTAACCTCTGTGTGAATCGGTTTGGTGTTAACACATGACGGAACATTTCACTAGGTAATAATGTGATAGTGCATTGGGTTATATTGATTGAGTCATAGTAATATGAAGGGGAAATCCCTTGAATAGGTCATTTATTGTTACCAGCCGGGAAGAGGATGGGGTGTGGAGATGAGGGAACTGATTCTTGTACAGTAATCCTGTTTTACACATAAATCACTTTTATATTTTGGGAGAGGAATATATCTTTCTGCTATGAGTCAATATTTGTTAGCATTTACTACTCATTTTTGTTATTTATATACTTATTGTCACTATTTCAATCAAACAGTCGAACTTTATTGAATCCAACCTTCACAAATCAGTCTTTTCAAGCATGGAATGAAAACGACCACAGCATTAGTGACCTTGGTTTCATGGATTTAGCCTTCATATGTATATCATGTTCAGTACTAAAATATTTAGAGGATGTTCTCGTTAGAAATCCCTAAAATGATAACTGAAATAATAATAAACAGGACAAAAATTGTCAATACATTTGAAAACATGCAAAATGAGTTTAACAAGAAGTAAAATTTAGTTTGTTGTGACATGAATCCATTATCTTTGAAATAACACTTCTTATATGGCTGCATATAATGAATATTTACAACATTTAAATATACTGCATTGTCTTAGTTGTTGTGTTATCTTATACCTATTCATTGCTTATACTTTCCCTTCTGTTTAGGGGTTCCATACGAGGAGTTACCAGGAAAGCCTGGCAAGGTTCAAGTAAATGTAAGTCAATACAGCTGAATACTCCCTACCTTAGTATTTAACATTGTATTTGGTAACAGTGATTATGTATGTTACTTTTAGTTGTAAAATATTAATATATTAAAATAAATCTCCATCATTAACAACATTTGTTATTCCTATATCTGTAATTTTCTTATCTTATCTGGATCTGCTTCAACTGTATTAGGTTTTATTATATTGTTTTAATAACCAAGCTGATCCCTGATTAAATGTATGAAGATGAGTGATAAGTTCCTTCCATTAACAGAAATAAGAGTATCTGTTCATTATTGCAATAATGTTAGATGTACACAACCTTCCTTTCCGCTGCTTAGGCGTAAGAACGCCTTAACTTCAAAAAGATACATTTATTTATCTGCTAACATGTGTGTTATCACTAAAACGGTTGTTATAACGATTAGTATAGTTCAACCCTTCCTCATTATTTTATTAATTTTATCGAAATAAATGAGAGATTATAGTGAGTCCTCCTTTAATACTAACAGGGACAAAAACTGTCAGTAAACATTTCAAAGTTTAATAACGAAAACGACTACGTGCGATATGGTGACGTCACTCCATTGATGACAAACAGAAAATAATAAAATATGTGGAAAAAAAGAGAGTTAAATCTGAGCAAGGTCATGGCTCGTCAGCTGTTTGGCATCTGTGACCTAATTAGGGACGTAACATGGAATATTTAAAAGATGTGATGTGGTATCAGGAAGGGGAGAAATGAAATACAGAGTAATGAATTAACAGACAGAAGGAATGTCAAGGTCAGCGAGTCACGATACTGTTTTCTAAAACACAACATGTTAAAGAGCATTATCTTGTTCCATTTGTTTCCTCCAAATTTGACTTGTGTAACAAATTATCTCCTTTTGCATAACATCAATACTTAGGGAAGTACAGTGTTTTTACAGAGCAAGTGAATTCCTTCGTTGAAGTTTTGAAGAATGTTAATGTGCATTTGATGAGTAGACCTATCTACCAAGACAACAAAGGCTTTGGAGAGGGCGCAGCTATGGATTATGTGACCAAAGAGGGCAGCGTCATACCGGTCGGTTGCTTGTATCACGTGTCGCGGTGTTTTGTTAAGCTGGTTGGTTTAATTACTTGTATCACGTGTCGCGGTGTTGGCTTATGGTACTGCTGGCGCTTTTTATGGGGGAGGGGGTTTGTGTAGGTCTTACTTCTCCATTGTTCTATTAATAAGTAGTTTGCTCGATCCAGTTATGATGATAGCAATATTACCTAATATATATCATTTTATCTTTATATTACAGCTCAAATGCATGATCATCTAACATCGCCAATCATCAGCAGGACTGTGACGTCATTCACTCTCTTCTCAAAACGATGACAGTAATTTCAGTGAGAAAGAATCTGATAAAGGGTTTAGGTTGTTAATATCTCCCAAATACTACAAACATCGCCAGATAGAGCCCTTGTATAATACACATGCATCTAGTCTAGTGTGATTGTGACGTCATAATATTTCTGTCTTCATTAAAGGTAATCTTGATGAACACTGTTCCTTTTACAGTCAGTATGGATGGATCTTGTTTCGAGATTAAGTTGTACAATACAACTTATAACTCCAAATCATATGTGAAATTTGAAGGTAACTGCATGTGTGTTATAAAGGATGGCTTTCAGCAGAATTTTAGTCTTAAGTTCAAAAGTCAATAAATAAGTCATATTATTAATGTTTCTACACATTTTCTGGTTTTGTCAGATATTCACCTTTAAAATATGCTGAATGTCTAGAATGCTCCTTTAAAGCTATTTGACCGTGTCGTAGGCTCCTCAGTGCAGGCATAAATATTAATGTAAAGCTATTGTTTCATAAATGTTAATGTTACTCAACAAAGATAAGGTTTCTTTACTTCACATTCCAATCAGAGATAATTTTGATGAATTTCAATTTAATTTGTCTGTGTAAATGTTGTACCACGTAGAGTTTGTTCTTGTATTTGATGAACTGACATGACTGTCTCCGTATTATATTAAATAGTCCAGTAATCCTTACTGATGAACTCAGCTGTTTAAAGTAACATGTCTCAAAATGTTATAGTAAAACAACCTAGACTGAAAGCCAGTGGTCTAATGTTGAGCTTAAAGTTATCCTTTAATATACTACATGTTAAACTACATAGTTTTGAACTTTAAAATCTACAAGATGAAATTTGTTAGGTTTTGTTAGTTACATTGCTGTCGTTCGGGGACTAGATGGGTAACAAGGTGGTGGAGACATAAATGTTATCATGTGACCATATCTAAATCTGACTTATATGCTGCTAAAGTTTGTAGAGACTGTACACTATATTTCTTAATAAGAGACAGCGACCTTATTTTCGCCGCCAACTGAAATAGTATGGTGACGTCACTGATTACCAAGTTTAAGAAATGACAATTTACTATGTGTGTGTCTTGACTTTAGCTCGATGTAATTTAGAACATAACAAAAACAGGGAGGCACAAGTTACAGAGAATGAGTAATTATGAGAAACGCGTCCACTATTAATTAAGATATATTACCCCACCTATTAGGCGGGTTTAACCACAGGTAGCATATATAATTTGAATTTTATTGCTAGCGGTTTAAATAAAGAGAAAAGGTTTGTTCTACCTACTCGTGTGCCCCTGGTCAGGTATTGCTGGTGACCTGCTCTCGACCTCCATGTGACACTCCTCGGTGCAGGGTATAATATCCTTTATTGGTCCAATTGTGTGTAATGATATGATTCATCAAAAATCCAGACCCCTATCTCCACGTTCCTACCACCCCCCCCCCCAAACCTTCCCCTACTAACACTTTACTAATCAGAACAATACATAAACACCTTACTCTGTTAATATTTCTAAACTATTTTCAAGCAGACATGTTTGGAATGCTTTGTTTAAAATCTGTATATACTGTATCCACATGCATTCGGTAAGTAGGATGCGTGATTAAACTTTTATGTGGTTTCTTCGTTCTTCCTTTTAATAAATTTAGATTTAAACTGTGACATATCGGTTACGTAATGTCTTAAATCTAACAAGAGTAGAGCCACATTAATTGTATCAACGTTAGGACTAAATGACATTCATTGGTATCTACAATACCATTGTGTTATTAAAATCGATCTACAAGAACAAGCTTAGAGGTGATATTAATTAATATCTGTGACATGTTTGTTCTAAGTCAGCATTTCTTTCTGTTCCTATTAGTCATCGTTCATAACATGAAAACAAGAAGATGACGTCATATCAGATGATTTAAAATAATAAATGTATATTCTGTATATTACGTAACTGAGACTTTAATAACTTCATCTATCTATACTTTCATTGTATAATGTTTGCATTATTATTTTAAGCTTCGCTTTATAATTGTTTTTATTGATTTATAATTTGTTTGTGTCAAGTCAAATCAACTTTAAAAATTTTGTTTATCAACTTTACGGCATATCCTACTTGTTGTATTAACTGATTCCATCAGCGCACGAAGAATGTAACATGAACGCTCAAAATAGTTCACCGACAAACAAACATACAACATACATATTTAGTGTTAACACTATCTCTTTGAAAGTAATAGTCAATTTAAGGGCGCTTTGATCATTCCCAATTAGTTCTATCTCTCCAGGTATGATAACATGACGTCGATATAAGATTTATAACATTACTACAGAAATTAATCAGATAGACAGGTTCCCATTATTGTTAGCGCTTTTAATGGATACCATATTGTTATTTTTCGTTTGCTTACTTTAAATTGTTGCTACATTTTGAAATCTGTCTGTTGAAGTGTTCTTTACGTTTTGACTCAAAAGAGACTGTAACGTCGATAACCTTAGAAAGGAAAGTTAAGAGGAAAATGTACATTTAAAGAGAATCATATTCTAAGCAGCCTGGTGAAATGTGTATCCAATTCCTATATTGCGTTTTGGAGATATCGATAGCTGACATGTTAAAAGTTTGCACCAAAAGTGAACTTGAAGCAAACAGGTGTGATGTCATAGCAAGTGTGATGTCAGGTGATGTCAAGTGTGATGCCACTGACAGCAAAATTTTCCTTTTTCCACGTTTTAAATTCCTTGGTTTCACTTTGGATTACAAAAGTTACCAACTTTGTTTAGGATATGTGACAGTGACAATACCCATAGTATAGAACATACCAATTTTGAAAAAAAGAAAATAAGACTCCCCTCGCCATTTGTGATTCCTTGTCGAAGGCAAAAGGAACCTATGCGATGGTGATGTCGGGTGCGTGTGTGTATGTGTGCTTCTGTGACGCTTGGTTGGGTCCGCGATAACTCAACAACGGAGTGATGGATATTTGTCATACTTGCTAAATGTAGATGTATTTTAGTAAGGTGTGCCCTATTTATTAGCGCTGACTTTATGAATCTTAAAGAGGTTTTGCACTTTTGGACCCGAATTTATGGGCCCAAATATTTTTCGGACCATTTGAGCGCAAAGTTTTATTGGGCCCAATTTTTGGAAAGGGCCACATTTTATATTGCAATAACTCCACAACCGTCAAGTACATCAGATTGTATCCAAACTTGGAATACAGTTGTTGGTTAATGGTTGGTACATGTAGGAATACATATTATGATACCGTATTGGGTGATGACGTAAAACAATTTAAAAATCCACTAATCAAGTAACTATAGTGACCGTTGGATTCTTGTCAATATTTCATCGTCTTCATTTACCTTCCGTTGTTACTATAGTCCTAAATAAAGCCTTGTTTGTTAAGACAAAACGATCACGTGAGCTTAAACAATATATCAAGATTGAATAAGATAATAACGCTGATGATGTTCTGTACATTAAGTAAACATTAAATATAATGGTATGCTCTCTGTTTCATTTTTCGTTTTCATTATTTCCTTCCAGTTTTTATTTTACTGCATCTTTTAAAGTTTCTACTTGGAGAATCAAACCCAACGATCATTTTAATAATATGTAATAGGTAAGCTATCGATCATTTTAATATTACGTGATATGTAAGCTATCGATTATTTTAATATTATGTGATAGGTAAGCTATCGATCATTTTAATATTACATGCGATCATTTTAATATTAAGTGATAGGTTAGCTATCGATCATTTTAATATTACATGATAGGTAAGCTATCGATCATTTTAATATTACATGATAGGTAAGCTATCGACGAGCAAGTCACTTTAGGTCACTTACCGCATATGAGAAAAATTACATTCGAACTTGGAGATACCGTTTCTATACAAGACTCGTAGATTTGAATAAGTTTTGAAATATTACATTTTGCCTTCATTAATTGCTTCATATACAGTCTTGTGTTATAAGGTATATAAGCAGAACGTTAAACAGTTATTGTTTTAACGTTACATAATTTTGGCGTAGTAAAGCTGATAAGTAATCCTTAAATACAAAGATCGGCTATGCATTGTATATACTCTTCATTTTATACTTTCATTGTTATTTTAATGCGCTTTATAAATGATTCTACTGGTTTCTTCCTTATTATCTTTATACTCCGATATTTTCCTTCGAATTAGAACAATTCTAAGACTAGCTAATACTTGCTCTAATTATTGTTATATTTAGTCATTAATTGTTACTTGCTTTCTTTCGATACTCCTATATCTATATTACGAATTAATCTTTGATATTACTCACGCGTAATACAGTGAATATTACAAGAATATTGTGAAATGTTATCACAATAACAATGACTGGCTGTCTACCGTTATACCATTGATTGTGTTATTCAAAACCATACTAACACATTGTCTTAGACATTAATTAATAGCAATGACATGTTTGTTTTTTAACAGTCCAGTTATTTGTTCCATTATTATGATCTCTAATTGTGTTCCTTTGAAGACAATAGGAACACGTGACTTTGACGTATTATAGTAAGCTTTTAACATGATAGTAACGAAGATAATGTTTCTTTGTTACTTTGCTACTTCATTGTAATTCAGTTTTCGTCGTATTTGCTTTAACCCAATTGGATGTTATGAAGCCATAAAGTTAACTCATATAACCCAGGCCCAGTCACGCAAAACTGAATATATTTACATAACTACAAACACCGACTGACATATAAATATTGAAAAATCACTGCATTGCGGTATCTGTTTATGATATTAGATATTTCGAAGGAAATAATTATTTTTTTTTGTTTCCATTATTCTTGGTATCTTCTGTATTTCTGTATGCTAGTACAAATATATAATTTTTGCAACCAAACAAACTTGTTCCCTTCGAGGCTATCCTGGTCTCTCATTGTGATACAATTACAACCGAGTCATCCCATTCATCTGTTCCAATATCATAGGTTCATATAGTAGAATCTTATCATGAAATTATTGATATGTATTGATATTGTAATGTCAATGGAAGCAATAAAAGAAAACTAATCAGAGAAATATTGTCAACAGTGTTATCTCTGTGTAACATGTAATCTCTGTACTAACTTGTAATTTAAACCTCTTACTCTTTTCCTGGTCCTGCGTCAAGGTCACACAGAAGGTTATGTCTATACAGTAACTCTCCGGCAAAACAGGTGAGGCTGGTATACTTGCGGTTGAGATTAAGAAATTCTCCTAACAAAAGAGTTGATGTCGCTATGTTTGCCTTCAATTTAAACTTTCTCTTCAAGTTCATCCCAACATTTTCTAGAAACAAGTGCCTTTTGAAAAATTCTAAACTTCCAACTTATTACCAAATATTCAAGAGTGTATGATAAAATGATCGTAAAGTATGTTGCTCAATGTGGCATTTGGTGACCATTATCTGGTGTTCATTGCGGATTCCCTCCATTGTATTAACCTTAAATCGAGATGAACTTCCTCATTGCATTTCATTTGGTAAATTAAAGATGAGATAATCAAGTGGTATATCAATGATACCGATACCATTGGCCACTATATTCTTACTGAAATCATTTCTCCCGGACAATGTCCTTTCCCCTTCCCCGTTCGTCCTCAACTACACTGGATACCACGTATGTCTGTTTCTATGTATTGACAACGTCATAATGCTTATCAATATATGCTAACATTTTCGGAGGCCTTTGTTAGGTTACAATTTGTCACGCCCGTCTGCAGGGTTTTCTTTGAACTGTTACCTAAATCGCAAACGGAAATGTAAACTTGCTGAGAATGTTTATTAATACATCGATGACGATATCCGATTCTATTTTATGTTATGATTTTATGTCGTGAATTTGAAGGTTTCATTCATATCCTTGTTTTTGACATAGATTTCAATATTTTCACCCCCTTTGACTCAGTTTCTAAAGGTCGTAACATTGACCTATATTAATATCTGACAGTAATAGAAATGGCTTATTTCATCCTTCATGGTGTGATTTTGTGATCTACAGTAAAACAGATATATCGTCTCGTTAACACCGCGGTTTACGGTATACCGCCAGCTGACAAATTGTGACAATTCATCCTAAGCAAGCGATAGTATCAGATTGATACAAAGTTCAATGATAGGGTAATGATTGCTCCTTGTTTATGGGTTTAACTAGTCAACTTACTGATAGTAATCATTAATTTAATAAACACATCAAACAGAACACACATCAATGTTCAAAATACGAAAGGGAAGGCGGGGGATGGTGGCTGGAAATCTGGACACATTAGCATATATGACGTCATGATCAACTGCTGGTGCGTAAGATGTGCATCATCACATGTATCATGGCATGACTG